>KZ613467.1:618334-689719 GCA_002865625.1 Hyaloscypha hepaticicola | reverse complement strand
TTAATTTAAAACTAATATAATTATAATTAAATTAATTATATAATAGATATCTCGATTATTATAATATTTATTTTCCTTATTCATTTTTTAAAAGATTAAATTATTACAAATAATAATCCGAATCACGTGTAAACTTTTTTCTTAATAATCCATTAACTAGACCTAATTACTAATTAAATAAAATCCATATAAAGTATTTAATTAATATAGTATTTTAAATATTAAATAAATAATAAAAATCGTAAAGACTTTTAAATTTAAGATTATTATACTTATATAATTCTATTTTATATCTATTTTATATTCATTTTCTATATTCATTTTTTAAAAAATTAAATAATTATAAATAATAATCTAAATTATATATAAACTTTTTTCTTAATAATCTATTAATTAGACTTAAATTACTAGTTAAATGAAATCCCTATAAAACACTTAATTAAAATAGTATTTTAAATATTAAATAAATAATAGAAATTATAAAGACTCTAAAATTTAAGACTATTATACTTATATAATTCTCATATATTTATTTTATATTTATTTTCTATATTCATTTTTAAAAAAATTAAATTATCACGAATAATAGTCTAAATCATATATAATTTTTTCCTCTAATAGTCTATTAACTAGACTTAAATTATTAGTCAAATAAAATCCATATAAAGCACTTAATTAATACGATATTTTAAGTATTAAATAAGTGATACAAATCGTGAAGACTCTTAAATTTAAGACCGCCACACTTATATAACTCCCGTATACCCATTTCGTATTCATTTTCCGCACCCATTTTTAAAAAAATTAAATTATCACGAATAATAGTCTAAATCACGTGTAATTTTTTCCCCTAGTAGTCCATTAACTAGGCTTAAATTACTAGTCAAATGAAATCCATATAAAGCACTTAATTAATACGGCATTTTAAGTATTAAATAAGTGATACAAATCGTAAAGACCCTTAAATTTAAGGCCGCCGCACCTATACAACTCCCGTATACCCATTTCGTATCCATTTCGTACCCATTTTCGGCACCCATTTTTTAAAAAAATAAATCATCACGAATAACAGTCCGAATCACGTGCAATTTTTTTTCCTAATAACCCATTAACTAGACCCAAATTACTAGTCAAATGAAATCCATATAAAGTACTTAATTAATGCGACATTTTAAGTATTAAATAAATAGTACAAATCGTAAAGACCCTTAAATTTAAGGCCACCGTACCTACACAACTCCTGTACACCCATTTCGCACCCATTTTCCGTACCCATTTTTTTAAAAATTAAATCATCACGAATAATAGTCTAAATCACGTGCAATTTTTTTCCCTAGTAGCCTATCAATTAGCTCCAAATTACTAGTTAAAAGGAATCCTTATAATACCGTTCATTAAAGCGGTATTTTAAGTCTTAAATAAGTGATAGAAATCATAATTTTGGTATTCCTACTATACACAATGATATTATTACAACTATACTTCAAAATCTCAATATCGGGTTTAAATTTTAAAAAAATTAGAACTTTCTTAATAATAAGGCTAAGCACGTGATTTTATTTTTCCTAAATAGGCCTATTTCAGGTCTATAATTTAAATTAGACTAATATCACGTGACTTATCAAGTGCTAGTGCATTAAATAAGAACATGATTTTAAACTCGGGAGATTACTCCCTTGGATTTAAGAGCTCTTATTGGCTTAAGGGCCCACACTAGACCCAAACAGGAGATTCACGCCACCAATCTTACAGAAACCTTATCTTTTTTTACCAAGACTTTAGCGTCCCTTATTAGTAAAAACCCCTGTTCTAGGGGAGTGTACTCAGTGAAAATCTAATCTTTAAATCTATTATTTAAAGGCATAAGATATATAAATAGTCAATTTTAGTTTATTAACTTAAAACAAAATAAGACTAGTCAGTTTCGGTTTATTAACTTAAAATAAAATAAAATAATAATTAATCCTTTATCGACTTAAAATAAAGAACGATTAATATTCTCCACAATCCAATTAATCTCGGAATTCGACCCTTAATTGAAATAAATAATATTCTTGCCCTTTATAACTTAATTGACTTCGGAGTTTAACCCTTAATTAAAACAAATAATATTTTCCCGAAGCGGGATAATAGTCAGTCCTCTATTAACTTAAAAGAAAAAAGATATATCCTTCACGACCTGATTAATCTTGGAACTTGACCTTCAATCAATAAACGATATCCCCTTATCACTAATAAGAATAAAAGAACCGGTATCCCTCAAGAATCAATTATCTTCCAATTCAAATCAAGAGATACGATAATCGGCTCCAACTTACTGATTTAAATTTAAAGAAGTTACTTAATAGCCGGTTCCAGTTTATTAATTTAAATAATATTCTCCCCTCCTTCTCTTTCTCGATTCGGATTTAAACAATTCCAATAATTCCGATAATCCTCTTATTCCTTATCCTTTCATATATAATAAGGAAGAGCTCTCGAGTTTTAAGAAAGAGAGCGATATTAGCTTTAAGGAGAACGAGACTAGTTCTAGGAACGAGAGCTTTGAGGGTGTCGAGTCAGGCTTAAAAGTCGACTCGAATATTGGTTCTAGGATTAACTTTGAGACTGGCTCTGATACTAGATCTAAAACTAGCTTTGAGACTGGCTTTAAAAGTGAAGCCTCGGATTCGGACAAAGTCCTAGATTTGGAGGAAGACTTAAATTCGGAAAAAGGCAGTCTAGATAGGAACGAAGGTGGCTTTTGGTCGGGAAGTAATGATTAAACTAATCGTTTTAGGGATTTTCGTCAAAAATCCTAGATATTCCCTTTATATACTCAAATGAGGGCATTTGGTGACTTGGAAAGGAATAATGTAATAGTCGAGATACTTATCACATGATTAACTTAACTGTAATTATATTAGTTTCAAGTTAAGGGAACCGATGTTTAAAAACCGATATTTATAATATTAATGTCTCAAGTTAAGAGTATGAGTAAGTATTGTGGAGGGGCAAGCCCTACAGTGTTGAAAATGGGTGGTTTTGGTGGTATTACAGAGCCGTACGTGGTCACGTGCTAGCGTCGCGTGAATGTAGCGAGCGACTACATAAGGCCACGTCTTCACTAGTTTCGCACTTCTCTCCTGAGACAATTCAATCACGTTTTGATCTCCCTCCATTTTATGATTGTATCCTTCTCCTCCTATAGTATTAAGAGGATATAAGACACTTCTCTCTTCTTGACTTCTCTTCTCTTCTCTTCTCCTTAATTTAATATTTTTAATATAACTAAATCATTAAACACTATACCTTAACCTTTATAATACTTCTTATTATTATAATAATTATATTTAATTACTTTAATATAAAGTTTAAATTAATATTAAAAATTATTAAATTATTAATTTAAAATTTATTATTTTTATTATATAAATTAATTTTTTATAAAATAATTAATTGATAATCTTTATTTATTATATAATAATCGATTATTTAATATAATTAATCTTTAAATTAATAATTTTATTAAAGAAAAAAATATTTTATTATAAATTATAATTATAAATTTAATAATAATAATAATTTAATTACTTTTATTTAAAAATTATAAATAATAAAAATATAATAATAATAAATAAAAGTATTATATATTAAAATTTAAATATTAAAAAAAAATATTAATATATTAATTAAAAATAATTTATAATCTTTTAATTATTATATAAATTATTAAATTTATTAAAAATAATATATATATTTAATAATAATTTTAAAGCTTTATTAAAAGATTTCATTTTATAAAATTTAATAAAGAATTTTTATAATTATTTATTTTTATAAATATTTCTCTTTTAAATAATAAGGATTTATTATTATAAATATATTTTATTAATTATTAATAAAGTATTTCAATTTCAAAATTATATAATATAATATATAAATTTAATTTAAATAATTTTATAAAATTTATAATTAAAAAAATATTAAAAATCGATTTATTTTTAATTATTTTTTATAAATATTTAATTAAGTTAAAAGTTATATAAAAGAAATATTTTATAATTAAAATAATATAATTTTATTAAATATATAAAAAGTATAAAATTATAAAAATTAAATAAATTAAAAATAAATTAATTATTATTAATAATATAATAAAATTTAAATCCTTAAATACTTAAAGTAATTAATTTATATAAATACTTTATAATTAAATATTAAAGAGTAAATTAAATATATTATATTATTAAAGTCTTTAATTTTAAATATATATATAAATATTTTTATAAATATTATAAATATATTAAATCAAAAAAAGAGTTTAATTATATTAAATTAAATAATTAATATTAAATCAAGAAGAGATATTATTTTTAATTACTTTTAAAGAGACTTTAATATTAATATAATATTTATATATATAATTATTTATATAATAAATAAATTACTTATATAAACCTCACGTGAACACGTGAAGTAAGCGCGAGTAAACCGTTATAACTAGTCCCGATTAAGTTTAATTAAATCACGAAAGACGAGTATATTAATTTCTTAATTAATCACTTTCTCTTTTCTTTAATTAATTATTACTTTATATAATAAGTATTTCACGATATTCGTAATAGTGTTTAAAGTTTTAATATAAACCGATAATATAATATAGTTTTTAAAAAGTGAATAAAATAATTATTTTATAAAGTGACTTGGAATTTTAAAGTAATTCGCGGATAAAATAAAAGTACTTTAATAAATTAATATTTTGTATTTTTCGCTTTTTCAGTTTTCGTGTTCTGTGCCTTTACAGCTTAAAATCCTGCCGTAGGCAGACCCGACGTCACCGCTCCAACTTGTGGAATTGCATTCGTCCAATTTATAGCACAACAAACCACCAGTGCACCACACAATGATATGCCTGTAACCAGTACATCACTCAAAGTGCTAAGACCCCATCTGCGCTTTGCAGCTTTCCGTACCGCTATTTCAACGCCTTCTTATCAGCTACGGAAGAAGCATCGCAAGACGGCCATGCCATCCTCAGCCCAGCCTCCGCGCATCGACAAAGTCACGCCCCTTCCCTCCCACGAAGCCAAATGGGTCGAACTCTTGAAACTTGACTGGACGGATCAAAACGGCAAACCGCGCGTATGGGAGACAGCAGGCCGTAAAACCCGTGGATCGTCCGGCGTCGACGCTGTCGCTATCATGACGATCCTCCGGCACCCTTCACGGCCCCCAGCCACCATCATCATCTTGCAATATCGACCTCCAGTTGACGCTATCTGTGTTGAGTTCCCAGCAGGGCTGATTGATGCGGGGGAGACGCCCGAGGTGGCGGCTGAGAGAGAGCTTAAGGAGGAGACGGGATATGTAGGACGTGTAATTGGGATAAGTCCGACGGTTGTGAGTAATCCGGGGATGAGCACAGGTAACATGAAATTGGCGACTGTGGAAGTGGTGCTAGGGGAGGAAGATTTGCAGCCAGAACAAGACTTGGAAGAGGGGGAGTTTATTGAGCTCGTCATTGTACCGCTGGTGGAGCTGTATGAGAAGCTATTGGCGTACTCGGCCGAGGGGAAGAAAGTGGATTCAAGGCTTTGGCATACTGCTGCTGGATTGCACTTGGCCAAGCAGCTACAGTAGCCTCCAGTTTCTTGGTGAGAAAGGAATGGGACATCTGATCATTGAGCTCTATTGGCTGCTTTTCGCGCAATTTTAATTGTAATTTTAGGATCGTGGCGCGACGGGAGGTGCGTGAATTGCTTGCGTACTTTCGCGAGTTCCGATCCGGTCTTGACTACTCAAATTTCGTCTTGTACAGATTTCTCACGTGTACTAGTGTTAATTCTTTAAGATGATTGAATCATTGATGATCATAGGTATGATTCCTGTATTCGTATCTCAATATAATTAGCAGGTATAAACAGTTGGAGAGTGAGGAAGATGGATAAAATGCTGGACGTCATTGGAAGTCTGATGCCTCTCCTCTCAGATCAGTAGAGTCCAGATGACGTGGTTTGAAACATAAGATTCGATTGTGTGTAATGGTGTTTATGCGCGGCAGGTGTTTGGTGCTCACTAAATGGGTAACCGGCATAGAGAAACTCGTCTTCATCGCTTCGCACTTCACCCTTCAAATATAAATTGTATATTTTTTAACTGAGATCAAACATACTCTTTTCTCAACGGTGCATATTGGAATGATCTGTGTCTTATCAAAGCTCCAGTCGTAAAATAACCTTTTGTCGCCGGTCTAGGTAAGCTCTTGCACTGAGAGTAATTACACAATATCTGTACAGAGACACATGATACAGCAATATCATGAAGCGTTCTGCTTCAGAATTTCTAACCCTTGTGGTAATATTCGGAGCAACAGAAGATTCTGGATGTTAAGGAGAGAAGGCTAATATAAAATGCAGCAGGCGGTCTCCTCTCGGTTCACGTACCTCTGCGGAACATAAAACTGGCCACCAGGCAGAAGACTTCGAGAAATCCCAACGGCTCTCAGGGAAAATTGGTTTAAATACGCACAAGATAACTGAGTCTTTCAAATATTCGAAATTAGGCTGGGTAAAATGAAATCCTTGAGATCGAACTGATAGTGTCTAGAGTATTTTTCTGCTCCTGCGAAGCACGGGACGGCAAGGACCGCCTGAATATCAACTGTAGAGGTTTGGCCAACCCTCTTTGTATTGAAAAGAGGTTCTTCTCGTTATTTAAAACACTCCTCCCATTGAGTCCAAAATCCAGGGATTTGACGGAATTATCTCATCGCGATAAAGTGTCTCATGTTGGAAGGAAGGTTTCGACGTGTAAGTACGTCGCAGCCCCTGGAGTTTCAAGCATTGAAACCGTCGACACCCAACTCACAGGGCAAGTGCGGGGCAATGCGGGGCAGAAGCCCCTGAATTCAAACATTCTGGCATGACTTTCCTCTCCCTTCGAAAATATTTCACTCGGGTTAGCTTTTTTCTATTCGCAAGAATTCCTGACTTTCTGAAGAGAGTTTACCTTTCCCTTATCGTCATGTAAGATACGGTGTATAGGTTCCAAAGGGGACTGCTGGGTTGATGATTGGCTGTTAAATTGCTGCCTGGAGACGCGTACCAGGGCGCAGCCACGACAGACCACCTCTCAAGTCCATGAACGGCTGAGCCTCCACTATCAAGCTAAAACAACGAACCTTAAAGTCAAGGTTATCTATCTTATTTCAACCCCTCTCCTCTCTGACGTCTCTTTCCTTTCAACTATCACTCTGTCTCCAACTCAAAATGGACGACAACGATCTCGACCTCCCACCCCCACCTTACTCTCCCGAGGACCCTCATCGCAACACGACCTCACAACCCTTCAATCCGGAACCGATTCAATCTTTCAACGCATCTATCCCACCTCCACCTGCGACTGTGACCTCTGGGTTTTTTACTCATCATGGCCTCTCAGCTACTCCATCGCCATCATCTCCAGCCGGGCCTAGTCGGTCGCCCATTATCCCGATCCTTGCGCCCCCATCAGCAACCACAAACACGCCACCTCCCAACCCCGACGAACTTCGCAAGTCAGGTTTCGTCTCGGCCCTCCCATATTTCGAGCTGCGCTCTTTAACGCAACCAAAACCAGCAGACACAATATTTCATCACATGATCATCCCTCCCCAGGCATTGCCTGATGACCTGCCTTTTCCTACGCCAAAAGAGAAATGGAAGAGGAGAGATGTAGATGAGCATGATTGGATGACATTTCGCAATCATATTTTTCCGGATCAGGGGGTTGTGGATGATGAGATCTCAGAGAGGGATGAAGGGAAGGTATTAGGTGCCTCCGCACAACTCTTTTCGAGTGGTCCATCATCGTTTAGCAATGGGCCTATATTTACGGGAGGACCTTCGTGCTCAGGAAGTCGATCACCATCCGAGCGATCACGACCTTTACTACAACCCAACTCTCCCGATACCCAGAATCCCACCCCAGGTGAACGACTCCGAAGAATCAGAATCGAAGCTGTAATCTCTCAATGGAACGCAGGCTTCTTCCAGCCCCGCGGCCTTCACGTCTCCGCCGACCTCCCCCTCTCCTCGTCCCCGTCACCATCCCCTTCTCTTCCACGACGTTCCTCTTCCAACCTCCTCACGAAACGTCCACCGCCCGAATTGCAAGAAACCTTGCTCCATCAAGCCGTCGCCCGTGGAAAGAAATCAGAAGTTGAGGCTCTTCTCCAAAAAGGCAACTCAGAAATCGAAGCCCTCAACAAAAAGGGGGAGACTGCTCTCTTCCGCGCCGTATCGAAGGGCGAGAAAGGGATTGTGCAATTACTACTTGAGGCTGGTGCGAATGTAAATGTAAGAGGAGGAGCAGATAAGAATACGGCGCTGCATACAGCTGTGTATCATGACCGAGGGAAGATTCTCAAGCTGTTGCTAGGGAGCAGTACAATGTCGATTGAAGCAGGCTCGTTCACAGCCGAGACACCGCTTTATTTGGCGATTAAGAAACAGAGGAAGGACTGTGCTTCGATTCTCCTTGAACACGGCGCAAACCCGAACTCGAGACCAGCGGGACAGGAGAGCATGCTGAATTTGGCGGTCAACTTTGACCAGAAATCGCTCGCTAAACCACTCCTCCAACGAGGGGTAAATACAGAAGAGCGAAACAAAGACGGGGATACACCTCTCATCCGAGCCGTCTCAAAATCAAACACCAGCATGGTTAGACTCCTCCTCGAATTCGGCGCTTCAACAGCAGCGCGGTCATCTAAGGGCGAAGCTCCACTCTCTATAGCCGCCTCCAAAGGAGACTCGTCCATTATATCAGCTCTGCTGGCCCAGAAAGATATCAATCTGGAGCCGGAGAACGCGAAGGGTGAAACCCCGCTATATACAGCTATTTCGAAGGGCGAAACGGGTATTGCGGAGCAGTTGTTGCGGAAGGGAGCGAACTCTGCACATGTGCCGCCTGATCAAGATTCAATGCTCAATATAGCAGTGTCGAGAGGGAGCTCATCACTCACGCACCTGTTGTTGGAGCGAGGAGCGGATGTTGAGGAGAGGAATCGAGCGAGGGAGACACCTTTGCTGCAGGCCGTGGGCAAGGGAGACACGAGTATCGTCTCCCTCCTGCTTGCGAAAGGCGCCGACCCGAACACAAGGAATTTGACAACGGGAGAACCGGCGTTGTATAGAGCTGTATTCAAGGGTAATACTTCGATCGTTTCGTTGCTGTTGGGAGCTGGCGCAGACGCGGAGGCCAAGAATACAGAAGCAGGAGAGACGCCATTGTATAGGGCGGTGTTGAGGGGTGATACTGGCGTCGTTGCTTTACTGCTTAGCCATGGAGCGAGGACCGATACCAGGAGTCCTGGGGGAGAGTGCCCGCTTTATAGGGCCGTATATAGGGGTGACAGGAGTGTGGTTAGTTTGTTGCTAGGGAATGGGGCTGATCCGGACATGAGTGGAGTTGGGGAGAATGGGGAATCGGTTTTGGAGTATGCGGAGAGGAAGGGGGGGCCAAAAGGAGGAACGATTGTGCAGTTATTAACGTTGAGTAAGAAGCCGCGGCGCCGGTGATAGGGTAGGGGATTCTGCTGGTGTCTGTAAATTAGCGTGCTATCTGGGTCTTGGCTGTTATGATTTATGAACGGCCGACTTGGTCTTAGGCGGTGGGAAATTAGGGTCACCAATTAATATAACAAATCTAATTCTTGACAACTGCATAACCGAGCTGTGTGTGAATAATAGCTGTATCCTAATATACCTAGAGGACAGCGATGGATTACTCAGAACTGAGCGAACTGATACCATCCGCGCCTACTTTGCTGTCAAAAGTTTGCATCATCTTGCTAAAGATTTCCTTCCCTGCCTTGTCATTGCAAGCATCTATTCAAACAAATATCTTCAGCAGTCGCCTTACATCTGCCCATTGCTGTCCCGAAAAAGTTAAATGTATCGTCGGAGAAGGTCCCAAGACGCCCAGAGCGTCGCGAGTTCCTCAAGATACATAAGGCTTGATGCGGATATTAAATGATCCAAGCCCACCCTGGGGAGAAATATGTGACATTTTGAAGTGCTTGTCCAAAAAGTTTTTGGTCGGGAGTAAGGGGGTTGTGACCAGGGTTGTTCTACCGAACACAAGCGTACTTAACCGGAAATAATTTGATTGTTTTCCACCTTCGGCAAGCTTGACCTTGATAGCCTTGAATAAGTATAAAGATGACAAATCAACTCAAAGGCTTCCGTGGTCCAATGGTTAGGATTCCACCCTTCCACTCATCAGTGAGCTTAGGTGGAGGTTCGTGTTCGATTCACGGCGGTTGCACTCTAACATATATTTTTCTTTTTTTGCCATTTTTTCCCTTCAATGTGAATTAGGCAGCAGGTCGTGGAAAGATTTGTTGTTTTTTAATTTTAGGGGGCTTTTTGGGACTTTTACTCTACATGCTCAGTGAATAGAAATGTAAGTAGTTTTGATTCGGAAATAGTTTTCTTGTTGGTTAGCCACCTTTACAAATGTCGCAAGGCAATTATTTTTGCGAGAAGACATTATTGTCAGCGACATAGCGAATCGACAGTTGGATCATCCTAGGGAAAGCGAGGAAGGGAAAGAAGAGAAGCTAAAACACCCCTGGCGCCGCATCTTCCTGGCAGCACTTGCCCTTAAAATCAGCAAGGCTTTCCACCCACAGATTTTTGGAAGTGTCACGAATTGTACGCTTGGTATTACAGTGATGAGGCATCGCTTGGAAAACTCGCTAATGAACCGCCACAAGCAGCAGGAATTGTGTTGAAAAGTGCCCGTGGACATTCTGAACGTGACGCGACGCGTCGAGCTGAGCATGCGTGGAATCGGCTGCGACCCAAAAAGAGCATAGCATTGACCAAAACCCATTCGAAAGGCGATTAATGAAAGACTATACTACGTATTACTCTATTAAAGTTGCAAGAATGTATAATGGTATGAGATGAAAATCAATGGATGGGATGAGATGTTAAAAAAGGAGCTTTCCTCTGACGCACCTGCAAAAAGCTCGCTTCGAAAGTCCTCGAGTGACATCATGCTATATTCAGGCCTCGACGTACGTCAATTTTCCCTCCATTGAAGCTCAACACCACAACTTCCACTCTCTCGATATCTCCAAATGTCATCCGAAGCCCCCAAAATGTCCCAATCAACCAGGGCCACCCTGCTGAAAGTGCGGAAGATGATCCCACCAATGCTCGAGAGTTTCCACAAAGGTATGGTGACCCCACCACCCCCCTCCCTCTCGAACCGCAATCTAATAATCCACAGGGCAAATGGGCAGAGTAGCAGTAATAGGTGGCAGCGAAGACTACACCGGCGCGCCATATTTCTCTGCTATGGCTTCGGCACGATTAGGATGTGACATGG
Source organism: Hyaloscypha hepaticicola (assembly GCA_002865625.1). NCBI lineage: Eukaryota > Fungi > Ascomycota > Leotiomycetes > Helotiales > Hyaloscyphaceae > Hyaloscypha > Hyaloscypha hepaticicola. The sequence goes on along the minus strand of KZ613467.1, from coordinate 678,358 downwards.
CAAGTCCCCATTCCCCTCCTTCATGCCCCTCTTTCAACCTCCACTAACCATTGCCCTTCAGAGCCATGTAATCTGCGAACCCCAAGCATCGCAAGTAATCAAAAGCTACTCTCCAAATCTAATGGTGCACCCACTCATGCGTCAATCCACGCACGCCAGCACCGGCGAATCCGCCTCCTTCATCGCCAAACCTGTCATCGATATGCTGCCTCGACTACACGTTCTCGTTATCGGGCCTGGGCTTGGAAGAGATCAATTGATGCATGATACATGTGCGAAGGTTATAGAAGCAGCGAAAAAGATCAACATGCCATTCGTGCTGGATGCGGATGGGTTGAATCTTGCGCAGACGAGACCAGAGTTGGTGCAGGGGTATAAGGAGTGTATACTAACGCCAAATATTGTGGAGTTTGGGAGGTTATGTAAAAGTAAGGCTATCGATCCTGAGGGGCTGGAGGCAGGGAAAGCGGCGGAGACGTTGAGTAAGGCGTTTGGTGGGGTGACTATTGTGAAGAAAGGGAAGGAGGATTGGATTTCTAATGGTGAGAAGACATTTGTTAGCGATTTTGAGGGGGGTTTGAAGAGGAGTGGGGGACAGGGGGATACTTTGACGGGGTCGTTGGCTACCTTCTTGGCGTGGAGGAAGGCGTATCTGGACAAAATCTGGGAACATGATGGGGAACTGGGTGAGGTTGAGCTCTTAGCCCTGGCGGCGTTTGGGGGGAGCGCTATTACGAGAGTAAGTAGTTCCAGTGTGGTGTGAATTCTGTGCTAATGCGTGATAGGAATGCTCAAGATTGGCGTTCAAGAAGAATGGGAGGAGTCTGCAGGCGAGTGATTTGACAGAGCAGGTCCACGTCGCGTTCAGAAATCTCTTCGAAGACGCACCAAAGTTGTAGTCTCGAAAACACCCGGAATAGATTTTAAATGCGCCAAACGATCTCTTCTCGCTTGGGAATGCTGTCTTGTTATTCCTCCGCAAGTTTGCAGGAATGCTTCTACCTTCTGCCCAGGAATGCAAAATGTGTTTCCTTATTTATCTTTAAACCTACTAAACTCTCAAATTAACGGTTTAAGTCATTCTTTGGAAATAGGGTTTGCGTGTTTCCTTTCCAAGCAACCGTCTTTACAATAGCTCTCCATCTTCGTTCCCGGCATGGCTCCAAAGAAAGCTCAACCTGCAGCTCCAGTACGACGATCCACCCGAATTGCATCAAAAGAAGCAGTATCTTACACACCAACAACTGCACGCGTTATAAAGCCACCTCCTGCCACGAAGACCCCACCCAAGAAAGCTGCCAAAAAGACACCAGCCAAGAAATCTGCTGCTCCCAAAGCAGCTCCCGTCAAAAAGGCAACAGTTAAGAAATCCGCAGCTCCGAAGAAAGCTCCCGTCGTCAAAAAAGCACCACCCAAGCAATCACCGGAGAAGAAAGTTCGCATAACCACAACCCCTTCAGACTCGGTTCCTTCCAGCTCTAAGATTATTAGATATCCAACGGCGTCGAAGAAGGAAATACCGAGGCCGAAGAAAGACTCACGAAAGGATTCTGATGCGAAAGCGCCGCTGAGGAAATCGGAGAAGAAGGTGGTGGGTGAGGATGAGACGGATGTGGATGAGAGGATTCCTAGTACCACGGGGATTGGGAGTTCGAGGAGGGGGGGATGACTTGGTGAGGGAGAGCAGGGGATGGAAGAGCAACGGCTGAGGAGGGATGGGGAGTGGATTTGATTTGATTGGCGTAAGGGAATAGGAGATGAAAATAGCTGAGGATGGGAAGGGGGTTGATGGGAGCGGAAATGGGGGTGGAGAGGGTGGCTTTCCATGTACAGATATAAGGTTATAATTAACCGGTCCTTGGAGGTTGGGATTGTTTGCTAGGGTATTATAATACTTCGTTTCTTTTGCGCTACGTTCTCTCCTATGCACTACTTTCATATTTGGAGGTTTAATTTACTCAGGTCAGTAAAAAGTCTTATTTGGGAACTCGGTTTCATTACTGCTATTACTTTTATTTATCATTCATCACTTTTACCGTCATATCTCATGTACAAATACTTCTACTTCAGCTCAACATCAAATACCAGATTCGGAGTTCCCACAAAGCCTGTTGGCATAGTGTACGTAAAGTTCCAGAACTCAAAATCACTAGCGGATCCACATATTAGTCTTTCTACTTCCATCAATACGGAAGGCGGAACTGATACTTACTTGATAGTAGAATAGGCCCCTCCATTTTCCCCAGCAAAACCAAGTAAGAACGTCATGTTCACATTTCCAGACACTTTTACTGAAAGACCTTGGACGTCATCCCAAGATGAAACATCCCTTGTCTTTTTGAAAGTCCCGACGATGATGGAGAAGATTGATTTTGCGGTGCCGTAGGGGTAAGTGAGATTCAGGCTGTTGGGGCTCGCGACAGCTGTGAGTGCGTGCTCAGTGGCATACCACTAAATTCTGATCAACAAGTTCTCTTAGACAAAGATCAACAGGTGAGCTTACAGTAATGTATCCAACCTCATCCCCAGTATTCCATTGGATGATAGCCGGATTGAAAGTTCCAGGATTGATCGCAGGCCCACCAATGGTCGTTTCGTTAAAGGTCTCAGCTCCGATGCTTACATTTGGCGCAAGCCAAGCGGTGATGTTGCGCGGATAGATGTCGAAGGGGGGAGAGAAAGCTGAGGATGTGAAAGTGTGTTCACCTTGGAAGTTGTTGAGTTTTTCTACCACAGCTGCGGGGATGAGGGTTGAGTGGAAGGCGGAGAGGATTGCGAACTGTGGTCCGTATGCCCAGTCCGCTACGTGGGACATTGCTGCTGTCTGCGTTCTGTTAGTCTCATATTTCATCCCTTTTCACTTGTAGGGGACTTACCTTGGGAATGATGGATGACTTTTCCTTGCCGATAACGTTCCACAGGTGCAGCGCGAGCAAACTGAGATATCGGTTCATGTCGAATCCATATGATCTATCCCAGGGTCCTGCCACATTCTTCAGCTGCGGATGCCACAATTGAGCAACTGCTTCCCATGTGCATTGAATCATTCTTGCTCCATTATGCTTCATGACAGAGTCATCTGGGAGATACTTCGCCCAGAGTATCAAAGCATACAGAGAGACCCCTGTGTAGGTGCCACTGTTGAACTCAGACAGCGTGTTCGCACGATTGAACAAGTCAATGACTGCCGTTGCATAGTTTTCTCCAGAGATCGTCATGTTGCTGTCGTTTAGACGGCGACCGGTCCAGCCCGACACAAAAGCTCGCATGAGTGACTTCCTGTCGTCAGCAAAAAATTTCTCATAATTTCTGGCAAGATACTTACAGGATTGGTGTAGGCAGGATACAAGTTGTCATCATCAACTCCTCCAACGCGATATTCATCTCCTCTCGTAGCGTTGTAAAGGGATTTCTCCATCAGGGAGGTCACCTCAGGAGTAATCAGGTGACCAAACTCTTCAAGACCGACGATGAAGCAAGTGCTGATGAAGCCACGCCAATTGGGGTCCCAGCTGTTGTAAATATTCTCGGGATATGCTGCAGTTCCCACAGTGGGCTCTTCGGGCTCTTTTTGATAATCACCATACCTGCTTCTCGTCAACTCTATCTTCGCGAACAAGATTGATAGCACGAACCATTGATCCTTGGTTTCCTTGTACTGCCCTTCAATGACATTGGTAATGATTTGAAGAGCGTTTTTGACATCATCGTGCTCATTGCGTGCCAGCAATCCGACAGCATACCAAGCAGAACTTCTGGTTTCGTGTCTCAGAGCTGTTGCTGAACTCTCGTCGAAGAGATATCCGGCTGCGGGGTCGTAGAAGCCGTCCAGCCAGTCCATAGACTCACGGAAGAGAATTTGAGAATTCTTAGGCAGCGTGGAGACATATGAGGCATTCTTCGAATGGGAAGAGGGGGCACATGTTGCTGGGATGGCAAGGATGGAGGCCAAATAAATGGCTCTTTTGAGGGAGAACATCTTGAAAGGTCGCGAGGTGTACAGAGTGAGGAATCTTGGTAGAAGCTAGGAAACTTATACTTATACCTCAAGACAGGCTCAAGCCAAAATTCCAGCTTACCTTGCTTACCTTGATGCAACCTGACTTGTGTTTATCTTGTGGTGTTATCTGGTACACTGAGATTCCACAAATGGAAGCAGGGCCGCATCGGAATGAGTTCTTCTTGGGAAGTCCCCCATTTTTGAATCCTTGCTATTGCGAGGAAATGCCGACGAGTAGGCCTGCCTGTCGGGGTAAATACCTGCTTGAATCGTGAAGCCGACATGGTTTTGGAGATCTCCGCATTCCACCTTTGTGAATGCCGGTGATAATCTCAGGATCAAGGTTCATGGGCCGGGTAAGATCACCGGATATTGACGGTTCGCCGAGATGCCCGGTAGGGGCGTTGATTGTGGGGGATTGGCGAGGAAATCCGAGAAAAGAATATTGTTAAAGCCTCTCTTGCTTTGCCGGTAGTTTTTGAAGCTAAGATCTAGTTCTGCATCATGGGTTGTGAAGCTGAAGAAATGATATGAAAAAATGGTCTGGAAGCGAACATCGGGGTCGGTTCTCAATTCTACATGCTAGCCCTGCTGACGCGCATATGTAAGCACGCAGGTCGCTCAGTGGGGGTTTTGCGCTCGTCAATTAACTCTCTTCATTGTCGATTATTCCAAGCAGATTCTGGTCCTCAAGTAGGACAAAGAACCCGAACCCAAAACTCCCTGGCCTGTATTTTGGTTTCTGTGTATTTCAAGCTTCATTGAGTTGATAAAAGCCAAGTGTGGATTCTCGTCACCATGTACGAGTTGATTAAAAACAAGGAAGATGCTGGTTTTGCATTGGTTTGCTTCTTCACGGAATTCAAAATCATCCGGAAACTGCTTCAGAGGAGTCGCTTCCTCTCAAACCGGAGTATATTGATTTGGCTACCACTTCTCCCTTGAAAGCAACTGCGTTCGAAATGTCCCCAGGGTGCCGTGATGGCTTATTTGCGTGTCGTGAATGAGTTAGTTCCCGTGCTTTCGGCCTAAAGTCTCAAGTGTGAACGATATATCACAGGCAATTAGGTCGACTCTGCTTGAAAGCCGCTTGATATTCGCGAGGTGAGGGAAGAAAGTTTTAATACTTGCATGTACAGCGTCGCAAGTTTCGATAAATACCTTGTTTGCGGTTACTTACCGGTTTGGTACCTCAACCAATTAGCGACGTCATGTTAAGCTCTGTATTCGCAAGAAATTACACCCATATATGCTAACAGTGAATGGCCTTGCTATCAGAAATCTGTTTTATTCGCAAGTTTCTACAAAAGATGGATACGGCAATTTTGACACGATGAACTAAATGCTGGTTTACTAAAAATGCTCAAAACATGATTTTACCAATTTGGCTTCTCTCTTGGCCAAGATCAAAAGAGTAATTTTTAGGCTTTGGGAACAAGGTGTGATCAGATAGCTTCTCGGGAAATTGGGCCTTTCTTCACTTTCATCACCAACTCGGGTTGAAGTTTTGACGCATCTCATATCTCAATCGAAGTAGTCGGGTTGAGTACAGCTTGAGAAGCCGCACGACTTCCAGCCAGCAAATCAAATTCCAGGCCAAGTCAGCCCGGGTTAATGCATGGCTTGGTTCCTATTGCTGCGGAATAGCGACCGCTCAACCCCACCATCGTTCATAACTTAGCTTCCGCTCCTCCTGGGGAACCCCTCATGATCGTCCTTGCATGAAATAAATATGAGGGGTTACAGGAGCTCCAGCTGGTCGCACTTCCCGCAATTCCGAAATTTAAACCTCAACGTCCTTCCATTGAGGATTTACACATCTTAACTCTATCTCTCAAACGCAACTCATGAGCGTGTCAGCCGCCAAGATGGCATCAAATGATAAAACCAATGCAGCAAGCTCAAGTACAGCTGTCACGAAGGATTATGGTAAGAGGCATGGGATCGTCACTGGGTCGGCGAGAGGAATGCAAGTCTCTTTTCCCAAGGGCGAATAGAAATATCGCTAATCAAGTATCAGAGGCAAGGCAATCGCAATTCGACTTGCAGAAGATGGATTTGATGTTTGCATCAACGATGTCCCAGCAAATCAAGCTGGGATTGATGAGGTCCGCCACTTCCAGAACACCCATTTTTGCACCCTCGACGCTGTAAATCAAACTAATAACTTCTTCTGCAGACCGTAAAAGAAATCCAAGCCCTCGGTCGCCAATCGTACGGTCACGCCGCCGACGTTTCCAAGCTCTCTGAAGTCGAAGGCCTAATCGAAGCCTCAGTCAAACACCTCGGTCCTCTCAATGTCATGATTGCAAACGCTGGTATTGCACAAGTCAAGGCCCTTCTCGATTTGACCGAAGATGATGTTCGGCGAATGTTTGAGGTCAATGTGTTTGGAGTTTTCAACTGCTATAGTGCGGCTGCGAAGCAGATGATCAAGCAGGGTACGGGTGGCAAGCTTGTTGGCTGTGCTAGGTTTGTCTCGTGATATCATGATTTAGTTTGATATTTGCTAATAAGGGAACAGTATTGTGGCGTTCAAGCCTTTTGCAATGCTTTCTCATTATTCCGCTTCGAAATTCGCTGTTCGAGGCTTCACGCAGGCGTTTGCGATGGAGATGGCGGAGCACAAGATTACGGTCAATGGCTACGCACCTGGTATTGTTGGAACGGCGATGTGGGACCTCATTGATGAGGAGCTTGGCAAGAAGAGGGGCGTGCAGAAGGGAGATACAATCAAGAAGTATGTTACCGAGCTAACGGCATTGGGTCGGACAAGTGTTCCGGAAGATGTAGCCAAGACCGTGAGCTACTTGGCAAGCCCAGATTCGGATTTCATGACTGGTCAGACCTTGATTATTGATGGAGGTATTGTTTTCAACTAAAGCTGTACCTCTTTCGCCAACACCAAACGTAGGGCTGCAGAGGTGTGTGGACACTCTCGGTTGGGCTCGGAATAGTATACAGCTTCTACTGCTTGTTCCTCCAAACATTCGTTGATGTCTCTCGTGATTCCCTTCGAGATGGCCTGGAAACAAGTTTGATCATCAATAACTTTGTTTTACATGCCTCACATTAACTTTGAAGGATACGTGTTCGATACTCAACGCAATCATGCTAACGAGAATGAATGGAAAGTCACTGTTGCCTGCTTGCAAAGTCAAGTATAACCTCCATTAGAACATCTTGGTAATGGAGCAAACATTCTGCCTTCCACCAAATATAAAAATGCCGATATTCAGTAACCGGATTTTGAACCCCGATAATTGATCCGCTTGTGGAGGGGCTCCTCAGTATCAAGCCATTATTCACCCTTTTATTACAAATGTTAAGCGAGGTAGCCCGAGTGTAGGAGTTGATCATGTCGTTCTGTGGTTTCTTGACAGAGTCTATCAGCTACCAATGACAACAACAAGCGGACTTGAAACCCCGAAAAATAAGAGTTATATACACGTGAACATGATATCGAGCGCAAATAAATTTCAACTAAGGTTTATTATCCTGGGCTTCACTGCATACTTGAATACTTCGGCCGTTTTCCTTTTTGCACTTCGCTGTGTGTGATTTGACAAGCTGGATATCGAGATATTCACATCTCTTATAACCCTTGCAGTAATATTCCCCGACTTAGTATGACCAAAGGATTCAAAGAGGTTGCGGCAAACCTAATCGTACTATGACTCTGCAGTTGAGTTTCTAATTGACGAATCGGGGATGGGGCACGATGTGAGCTGAGAGTTGTTGCAAATTCATTTACTTGTAGACCTGGCTAAAAATTTAGCTCTAATTTCGCTGTTATTGGTCACAAGGTTCCGTCATGTATCTAAATATATATATATATATATAAAATACCCAAAAAATTTAGGAGCTACAGCGTGCATGCATAAATTCGGCTTTTAAAAAGCTTCTACTAGATGCAAATCTTCCAGCTCCTACCCACACAATTTCAAACAACTTTCAGCACCACAAGCAACGCCACACGCGTAACACCCACATTAAAACTTCCTTCGGCCGTGCAAAATACCAAATCCCTTTAATAACAACTCGTAACAGCATGTATACCCAGAAGCAAGCTCGGATACTGGGTAGTCTGGTTCAGATGCCTTTCCCATTGCAGGGAAGATCAACTGGTCACCAGAATGCTCAAGAATTAATCCTTGCAAGTCGCGAGTGGTCTCTACATGATGTTTGTCCTTCGCCCTTTCTTTCAGGAACATCAACTGATGATATTGCAGGGCCGCCGACGACCAAACCCACCAGATCCGGTCGGGTACAAACGAGATCTTATGACGGCCCAAGAAGCTCGTCAACGCCTCGACTCAAAGCAAAATTCTCAGGTCAAACTGGGATTCAAAAAGATGAGACCATCGCCAGCACGATTTGTTTCACCGGGCATGGGCGCCGAGGCAACGGCACTCACTCCCACCAAACAACGCGATTTCCCCATTACCAAAGAGGCTCGAGTCAAACCTGCAGTTCCCATCATCAACCCTCGCGATGGGTTTCGTGACAACAACAAGTGCATTGTCAACGATAGTCTGTCACTGAATAATAATTCAACGCAGTCGGAGATGAAGCCAGTTCGCTGGCACGGAATAAACTCCTCTATTTCATCATCTCCAGGATTTCAAAATTGGGCGGAGAAGTTTGCGATGCTGACTGGAGAAAAAAAGTAAAGAGCTGGGTCCTCTCAGAATCCACCGATGAAGCAGGAGAAAAGAAGGGCGCACACAGCTCGAGCTTCTAGTGTTGCTGTTCCACGCTTTCTAGAGTCACCTCAGACGAAGAAGTGAGGCTCTTGCGAAATCTTGATGAGGGAGGAGGAAAAATATGATGGGAGATGCATGGATGAGTTAGGAAGGAACAATCGGGGCCGGGTAGATGGTATTTCTCACGATGCTGTTATCAGGAATTGAGATTGGAGAAGGCATACTTGGATGGCACAAACCCTTGTTTTATGAGCATAGCATAAAATCAAACATTCCTATGACAACGAAATACTCTGCACACACTGTCTTTCATGATGTTCTTGCTCTCATAATCTCATTAGCGAGATTGCTGGGGCTGTACTTCTGAAATATTATCATGATGCCAACAGCCAAACCTGGAACCTGTCTGAAACCTGTAGAGCGTCCTACCTTGCAACTTATGCGAAGATATGACTTATGGAATTCAGCACCTAAAAACCTGATATGTGTTGCATACCACAACAAGCATCAGAGAAGAAAGTTGCTGACCGAGAAAGTGCTGCGGACTGAAGTTGAACTTTCACTTCTGATGACAGAAAATCGCTTCTCAGTCAATCTCAAGTTTAAAGTATCCTCAAGTATTCCTCATTCGAGACCTATCGGCTAATTGGCACCTGCACCGGGGCTATATCTCACACGGAAGGCACGACTAAGGGAAGCGATCTGTAGCCTTTTAGGTTTGCTCTTCCTCGACCTCAAAAATCTCATCCTACCATCTCGCTTCTCACCATCGCCAATATAGTACATCGCTCTTTCAACTCATATTTAACTGTTTACTCTCACCTTCCAGGCTTCGATGCAATGCGGTCCAAGCCATGACTTGCGATCCAGGAAGCATGAGTCGTGCCATGCTGACTGGAGGCCAATTCATCGGGAATTTATCAATCCAGGCAATTGAACTTGTCCAACCAGAATTCCAATGCCAATCTAATCTTTTGCAGTCATCCAAAGGGAGCTGGGAGGGCAGTAACGCATCACTGAACGAAGAGAACAATCATTACTGCAATCACGTGATCAAAGCACCAATCATTTCAGCTTCCTCGAGATCGGGTCGTCGATCTCTGGAGCAGCTTTGGGCGATGGTGCAACGCAAACTGTCCACTCTTGAATGGATACTGGCTACCAAACATCACTCACTGGCGGCCACGAAGTGCAATCCTAGGTACGACGCGTTTGCAATCTCGCCTTCACTTTCAACAGTAGATTGCGAAGTTCAACGCATCCTCTGGCTTGCAGAAAAGCAAAGACAACTTGAGAGCAGCAGAAGCGAGCTTCAAGGTCCTCAAAATGCTCCTGGATGCAATAGCTCACCTTCAACGACCACTCCTTCCACGATCAGCGCAATCTATCGGAAATTATACCACCGCTTCCTCGCTCGTAGGATTCTTCGAGGCAGTCCCACTATACATAACCGCCGCACTTTCATCAAATACAAATTAGTTGAAGACAAATTTATCGAGGCTGACAACACTGATAATGAATGGGGAGGTGAAACCCGCGTGGAGAAGATACAGCGATATCTGAAGGCAATGGGTATCGAAATGGCGCATACACCGGTCACATGGAGGGAGCAACAATTCATTGAGAGCGATAAATTGGGTAGATATGGCTGTTTCCGTCCCAGTTTTCTGAGATGGAGTTGGACCGTGGTAGGGGTTGAGGGATGTCCAGATGAGGAATCATAAGCGAAAGAATTCAGGAGAAAGTAAATAAGCGAGCCCTTTTCATCCCGTGCTACTTGATGGATGGGGAACGAATTATTTCACGAAACAGGTCATCAGATAGTTTCAAGATCATCATTTTAAACAAACATTAATGTTCAATACAATTAGGCCTTGTCGCAGCTTTGATGTGAGCCAATATATTTCGTGCAGTGGGGACGCAAATCTGGAACGCTAGGTAACTGTTGACGGACCACATTTCGATACGGGCTGCAGCTTATGACACAATAGTGTATAATGAGACATCCCGAAGTTTATTGATCAGTTCTTTCCTAATTTTAGCATCGCGATAATCATGCCTTCGAGCAGTGTCGACGAGGGAAGAGCTCGCAACCCACGATCTAGCAATTTCATTGGTCCTCGCAAGGACGCTCATCCAGCAAAGCTACCTCACACTGTCGACAACCTCTGGCGAATGATTACCAGGTAGAATACAGTTTATCCTCAATGGCTTTGAAAAATTGACCTATGCAGTCCCGAAATCTTTTCAGCAAGCCTCAAGGAGGTAAGTGTGAGAAGTCGACCGTTCACATCGTACTTATAACAACGTACTGACTATTATAGGATATTAAAATGGCTTTTAACTGGGCCGAAGATGTTCTTGATGCCAGTGGTAGTGGCGAGCGTCCTGATTTTGGATTCGGAACACAAGCCAACCTGATCCAGGAAGTCACCGACCAGAACACTATTGCATGCGTGTCCGCTCGTATAATGAAACTCTCAGTAGAGTGAGATCTCAACTGGAATTATGAGAGGTCTTGGAGCAAGGGGAGCGCAACTATGCAACAGACTTCAGCACCTGATGTACCAGAAGCGCTGGTATGGGGTCCAATAAAGAAGCCACTCCTCAAGCCGATGCAGATATTTCCACGCTGCCAACTGGTTAACAATTGAATCTGCCGCCTCCGTTAATTCTTCCATAAGTACCAACTACGAAGATCTCTCCCAAGAGCTCAATGTAACAGAAGCTCCCGCACCAGTCACTTTGGAATCGAGTTCAAGATATTACACTGCTAGCGAAGGTACAAATCGCGCACACATGACGCCACGTGCCACTTTTATTGATTTACATCTATATGAGGTTGAGCTGAAGGATATAACCAAATGCGTATCACACATCGAAGAAATATTTCGGAATATGCTTCTGCAGAGTAACAAGCCTGTGCAAAACATTGAGGAAAGCGTGCGTAGCATTATTCTGCAATTCTCGATCGGGCAGTGGTATAACAAAGAAAGAGGCGTGTGTCCTTGTCCCCAGTTCACTCCGACAATCTAATAGCACTGACAACCTTCTAGGGCAAATCCGAAATGCACAAAACGAACAAGCTAGATGATGTGAAGAATACTGCCAATGCGGGGGAGGGAAAATACGGAAGCAGATTTGCGCTCAAGGCGCGAAAGCCAATCCTTCTGATCGCTGTCCGAAGATGCTTTGAGCGCCAAAGGGTCAACTCCCTGCCCTAACCTTGAAGCTCTGAGGCTAGATTACCAATGAAATTGAGAGCTTTTATGAGGGATGATCTGTGCTTTGTCATGTAATGGAACAGAACGAGCAAGCGATTGAATAAATACGGAAAGGCGGCTTTGGGATCCTGCTTAACACAAGTTTATTCTGCATCCTGTATTCTTGAGGCTTTTATGGTATTTTTTTTTAAATAAACTAATATATCATAACACTACAATTGGTTTGTCTCTGACTCTTACTTTGCTTAAATTTTTGTTAGTAACTAGGCGGTGCTACATTGATCACAAGAGCTGCAAGATAGCTTAATTGTTCAAATTATTTAAGCATGACTGCCAGAGCCTAGTATTCTTTAGCACCTTATCTATACTATTAGCAAGAAAGTATAAGACAACCATTAAATGTAATTTCTATTTAAAGTGTAATATTTTTAAATAATAAAAGGAATGACTCCCTCTAAATATCTCTCTGGTTTACTCATTATAATTCCCGAACACCTGTTCATGAATTGCGAAAGAACTGTTTCGTCATTGTTTCTCACCAAGAACACATCTTCCCGTCTCCCCCATCTTTGATCCACTTCCACTTTAGAGCAATTAAATTTATAAGCTGGCTTCCAAATTTTCATTTCAGGAACTTGGCTGATAACTTATTTAAGCTAGATCGCACCTCCTGCATCTCCTCGGCTCCTCTACTCCTCCCATCGCCGGTCCGACCAGTACCAGCATCTACATAAAGCCATCGAACTACCGAATCCAAAGAACAAATCACACGCAATCTGATCCTCCTACACATCTGATACTTCTGCTATAGAAAGAATTCAAGATGAGCGGAAACGGAAACGAGTACGGTGGCGCCAGACGGAACGCTGATAAACAGCCGGATCAGAAGCAGTACGATCCTGTTGGTAACTCGATCCGGGGAAGTGCTACCTATCCTACGGGTAGCTTACCACACGCTCTTCCTCAAGGCAGTATACGAGGCTATGTGGCTCCACAACCACCAAACATATTTATGGGAGGTTTTCCACAGGAGGCTCCTAATCCACATGGATTCAATCCTAGCGAGCAAATGGGTGGTCATCATAGTCATTTTTCTCAAGGTATGCCTCCGCATTATGGTCCCCATGAAAATCTACCACCGAATCCAAGCATTCTAATGGCCATGAATTCACCATGGCCTTCAATACAAGGAAACATGTATGGCCAGCCGCCTCCCTACCCTGCTATGCAGAATAGTCTTCCCCCCTCTGCCGGGGTTCCTCTTCCTCCTCTCCTTCCCCAGGGAGCTTTTCCACAGCCCTCTTCAATGTCCACGGGTGATATTAATCAATCTCATACATTAGGTAACAGCGCGTCCAGTATGCAGCAAGCTGTTTCTGCTCCTCCCCTTGTGCCGAATCCGCCCATCCTTCCCGATCCCGCGGCAGCATTCGATGACGATTTTATCCATCCAAGAACTGGCAGACCTACCCGACCATTCCTACCACACGAACAAGCTCTGCTTCGACAATACTACCGACTGAAGCATCCCTTGGCTCCCAATGCTACTGACCGCGAAATTCAAATGTGGCACGTTCGTCTACGTTACAGAGAGCTGACGGAATGGGATAAATTTCTTGCCGATAACCAGAGCAAAAGTGAAGCTTCTGAGCGGAAGGAAGCTATTGAGGATTACGAGGAGTGGATCAATGATATCAAGCAGTGTATGAGGGATGAGATCCGAAGTGATGCTCGGGGTAATGTGTACGGTCGCCTAGGACGAGCACCTAGCTCTAAGAATAAGCCAAAAACTGGTACACTTGCCCAAGGTGCAGGAGTGAAAAAGACTACCTCGAAGAAAGGAGGAAGTGCACTGAAGGGGAAGCAATCTGCACAACAGCAGGACTCTGGTAGGCATAGCCACTTCTCGTGATATTTTGATAGCGAAGCTAGACTTTGATTGTAGCAACATTTGATAACTTTTAGAAATAGATGATGACGACGATGACGAAGACGCTGAAGGCGATGATGACAGCGATACCATCGTTGTTGAGACCCCCAAAAAGGGAACGAGTAAAGGCAAGAGCAGGGCTAGCACTCCGAAAAAGAGTGCCAAGGCAGCTAAAACGAAGAACTCGGACAAGAACGTTGTTGGTAGGTACATCCATCTATCACCTGAATTCCTTGCTCATCAAGAATCACCAGCAGTTCCAATTGCTAACTCAAGTGTATAGCCGAGGCCTCTGCGGAAGAGGAAGACGAAGAAGAGGCGGTTGAAGAGGATGACGGGGATAATCTTGGACAGAACGATCCCCACGATATGGATGATTTCTGGAGCTTACATTGAGTTCACCGGGGACAACTAGTAAGGGTATGATCTCGGGGCTTGAGCAGGCGCATTTGGTTCTTGGATCTGGCTCTATGGGTAAGAGATTGGACTCTTTAACACATGGGGGAAGAAGAGTTTCTTTTGGGCAAAGCTTTAGGATATATTACGCACTGAACAAGGGCTCTTGGGGACTAGAGAGTATGATACATCATAGGGCTTGGTAGAAGATAACAGCACTTCTGCGAAACAATATAAAGAATGACTTTCTTGGGGGAAAAACTGAACTCAACTTCGTTACATAGACCTGAACTTTGTGATTTCACCCTTGAATCAGTTCAAGTCCTGATGAACTCTCATTACGAACAGAGAGTGTTGTTTTCACTCAAAACCTGTCTTTCTAAGAGCGACTTTGAAAACAAAGGTTGGAAATATATGCGAGAGTGACGTAGCCACTGTTTTAATAGACATTGCTCTTTCAATAGAGAGATAGCCTAGTTCTACTTGTGAAAACAATGAACAATAATGATATTGATATCTGTGTTAGGACTGCTGAAAATTTTGGTTCTCTCATGCACAAACGTCATCACAAAGCTCCATATCGATACCGCTATCCGTTATCATAAGAGGAAATTTAGCAATCAGAGACGAGGCTGCGTCACTTGCAAGACAACACCGGATGCACATTAATCCGAATAGAGCCGGAACTTCGGCACACATCTTAAAATTTCTACTTTATTTATTTTGATCAACTCGGTGACGAGGACTTCCTCAACACCAACCCCTTTGTCAGATCGGCTCTTCGATCTGCCACCACCGCGAACCTTCTGAGAACTCTTACCTTCAAGTCAGAGAGCTCTTCCAGAGGAAGATTTGGGCCTTGAAGCAAGTTAATTCTGACGGAAGAATCATTCGTGTCACTCTTTGCTGTTCGGCCTCAGGTCGCTTTCTCATACTGTCACGATCTGAACATCAACTGCACCTCAATCATCTGGTACAATTCAGCTCTCACTTCACCTTAGGTATACTAGATAGCTCAAATCCTTTTCACCAGAGTCAACATCCTTCTAACATCTTTAGTGGCGTAGAGATCCTCTCGTCAACCATCCAGTGGGCGGCGATCACCTACCTTCAACATGGACCAGCGGACCCCAACCATGACCCTTCAAATGGTCGAATTGTGGCACAGAACCGACACAGTTCCCCGCCTTCGAGGCCCGAGTCTCGAGAGATGGCGAGAAAAGGACAACAATTATCCAGCTCCTTCATATGAGGAACTTAAAGATGGCTCGGTCCAGTTCTACAATGGTCTCAGTGGTCGCCCTTGTCGCAACTTGTGTGAGTTTGAGAAGGATCTTCTGAAGGAGTTCTACCTCCAGCAGAATATGCCAGTGGGATCTGTGTATGATCTATTCCAACTTTCCAATGCTCACTGGCAGATTCCGGGTGCTCAATTCCAAGGTCCAGATGCTCCCTTCGAAATTCCTTCCTTCGTAGAGCTTGAGATCTGGCGTCAGAAGCTAAACACCCCCACCTTGGAAGCTTGGGAGGCATTCGTCGAGGCTTGTCAAACAAAGGCTCAGAAGAAGGAGAGAGATGCCAGCATCAAGGCTTGGATGAAGATGATGCACGATATGTTCTGGCACAAGAACCGCCGCTGCAGATGCAAAGGAAAGAAGAAAGGAATCTCTGGTCGCGATCCTCTTACGCCGGAAGAAAAATTTCAGGAGATGGTCAAGGATATGGTCTTCGGTGTCAAATGGGCGATCCTGAAGATGAAGTTTGAGACTCTTCCAGAGAACGAGCCTGTAGAAGAAGCCTTCATGACCGGCCCCTGGAGCGAACAACAGGATAACCAATATGCTTACATCGAAGAGCCGAACGCGTTCACATACAAGCCTGCCGAAGAGCATGATCCAATCGGAAGCACGTTCAAGTCCATCGAGACTCGATTGAGAGATATTGAAGATGAAAAGCTTTGGGAGATATTCAAGATGGCAGAGAAGCGTATCAAATGGCCCCGAAGCACTGCTGAGCTCCGTGTGTGGCGAGGTGCCGAAGTTGAACTCCGGGAGTCGATCCAGGATTGCGGATACCCAGAATTCTTGAAGAATGTTAACCGGCATGGTTCTTACGAGCACGACTCCGAACTCACCGAAGATGAGATCAAATTACTCAATGCCCAAGGTCAGCCCCCGGTCAAGGTGAAGCCGCCTCGTACACCTCGCAATTATCGCAAAAAGACTAAGAAAGATGCTGTGACTCGAGCGGCGGGGGCAAAGGCTGCCAAGGCTCGCAAGCACCCTTTCATCAAATTCTTTCTCAAGAATCCTCAAATGAATAATGCTGCCGAGGACGAGTACATCAATGAGCTTCTCCAGAAATCTCCCAGAAAGAGATACGCTCCCAGAAGAATGCCAAGCGTTCAAGTCGATAACTCGGATCCTTGGGCGGCGCAGGAGGAGTACATCCAGAGAATTGTCGAGAGATCATCCAGAAACAAGAAGGAGGCCAAGTCCGAAGCTCATATCCTGAATGATGAGGTTGTTGAAGATAATGATCTCAAGGATTCGCCAAGCAAGAAGATCAGTATCCGTCTTACGATCAAGAAGCCTGGTGACGAGCAGATACAGCAGCAAGGCAACGAAGAGATTTTGGATGCCCCTGTCAAGAAGTCAAAATCTCGAAAGCGCAAGTCACCTCAGAAGTCTGCTCGAGGAAAGATTAAGAATGGTGAGGGCGACGAAGAGATGGTGGCTACTCCAGTCAAGACCCCAAAAACTCCCTACAAGCGCAAGTCCAGAGCGAAAAAGCCTGCTCAGACCCCAAACGAGACTGCTATTGAAGACACCCCAAGCAAGCAGCTCAAAATTGCGTCTATGACGATCGACGGTGATGTAGAGCAGATTTCTGTTTCTGTCAAAGCCCCAAAGACTCCCTATAAGCGCAAGTCCAGAGCCAAGAAGCCTGCTGCAACACCCACCCAAGCTGACTCTATTGCACCTCCTGAAACTCCCAACTTCTCTGCCAATACTCCGTTCGAGAATGCGACCAATGATACTCCCAGCCAGCAGCTCAAGCTTGGCTCCATGACACTCGAGGACCAGGAGAACGAAGAGATGATGGATGTTCCAGCCAAGACTCCCATCACGCCTACTAAGCGCAAGATCTCTGCTCAGATCGTTGCCACGGCTACTGCTACTCCGAAGAAGCGTAAGTCGGCGGTCAAGATGGGAGAGAGAGCTGTCGACGAATCACCTACCAAAAAGTCCAAGACAACACATACCAAGGAGAATAGTCAAGAACTCGACGACTTTTATAACTTGATTGATCCTCTCTTGAGGTAGATCTGCTGGGGTTGATGAAACTCGGGGAGTTTCTGGATTGGTTTGACTGGTCGTAAGTGATTTGGTCATTGAGCATGGATATGCGCATACGTTGAAGGACTTGGAGATTTCGCAATACTGGTCTCAACTGATCTGGTCATTGTGATTTGGAGATCTCGATTGCTGGTCTTAATTGCCTGGCTATCCGAGATTGGAGATGCTACATGCTGGTCTTTATTGATCTGGTTGACGTAATCTGGGGGGCTTCACAAGCTGTTCTTAATTGATCTGGCTGCTGTGAAAGAATATGTTGGATTATTCTAAGATTCGCATGCAGGTCTTTACTGGTGTGGCTATGGCGGATTACTTTTCATTTTCATACCTCGAAGTTTTACAGAACAGATTGTAAGGCGGATTTGCGTTGATTTTCGGTGTTCACAGACTGATCTTCATTGATCCGGTCCTGTGCATAAGTTTTGCGTTTCTTTTAGACTACATGACTGTCTTGCAGCAGCAAGATGTACATAGACATAATGATAAATCTCCTCTCTAAGACTTATGATTGCCTATTTTTGCACCGAAGTAAAAGATTCAAAATGCTTGGGTGGTGGCATGAACAGGTCCCTATAAGTAGTGAGCATTATTACCGAACTCGCTTGATGAGAAGAGAAATGTAACACCTTATTTGCTGAGCTACCCAAGCTCATTTTAATGGACTCTAAAGCCGGCATGACCATTTTTGCTTGATTATTAGAACCAGTCAGTAGCATATTCTTACAAACAGAGTGTCTCTGGGCAATAGCAATTGCTAGTCAAGCAAACTATACGACTAACAAGTGATCACAGATTGCGGAGTTCTGGAACTGGACTTGAGGCAGGTTTACCACAACGAAAGAGTATTTATCAACCGATATATCCTTAGAGCAGTTATTATAACAGGACAAAATACAGAGAACTTTACAATGAGTGTTCTCTGCAATTCAATGTTCCCAGCCATGATTCTACAGTTCTTGAACACAGGCAAGTCACAAAGAAAAGTAGGGAACAGGGAAGCATAAAGAAAATAAACAGAGAAGTGGATCAGCGTCAAAGCACGCCTCCAAAGTTCTGAGGTAAACAAAATGGCTAGAGTCACTGGAGGGGAGACAGGTTTTGGGGGAATAAGACTTTGCACTTCATTGGAGTTATTATCACGTGGTAGCTACCTCTAGATCTTGGGAAAATCATGCAAGAGGACGAGAAATTGACAATGCTAGATGTCTCCCTTCTGAGAATTAGGTATACCTGGTACAAGACAAACCGCAAGGGTTTCTCTTCCCTAGAGACAAACCTTCAGATGATTGTGCTGGTTATGTTTCTACAGATAGTGGGTCTTTGCTCCTCTATTGCAGAAGACAAACAAACTCTCTCCTTCTATAAATACCCTAATACAATACTAGACTTTTTGAAACACTTTAGTAAGTTTCCAGTCTTACTCTCTTAGCTTGTGTCTCCATGCCCTTCAATTTTAAATATCGAGTAATGAACCTGAAAGCTATATTGAGACATAGCATAATAACAGCTCACAATTATACTTCCTCTAATGATGTCAATCAAGGTCTTATAAATTTCTAAATTTTGTCTCGGCACTTGGTGGTTGCTGTTGCCCAGCCGATGAATTGACGAGTTATTATTGTTGGAGCTTTGAAGCCGAGTGCAGTTTGAACCTTCTTCCCCGATGCGAAACACCCCCGCACCCACAACCAAAACCTGTTTCCACAACACCACATCAACACAGTCCAGATCTGCTAATCGAGGTCAATTCTTTATTCTCTGCTCTCCCAATTCTCCCAACTTTCCTTGGTGCTCAGCAAGAACCAGATTCGTGCAAGTAAACACAAGAGCTTCACGCTCTAGCCTCTTTACGAGCTGCGAACCAACACACTAAGTTCGCCTCGCCCGATATTATCAGCATCTTCCGCTGAACTTGCAGATTGGTACAACCTGCAATACCCTTCCATCAACTGTAAGTCTTGCTTATCATGCCGTTATATCCTGGTGATCCAATTGAAAGTCATCCGTAGCGGCTTGGCTAACATGTGCCACCTGATAGCACAGTCCCTCCTTCTTCAATCCGCCACTATTTGTCAGCAAGAGGAAATTACAATCTGCAGTCTCATTAGCTTCTGATCAGGAAGTTTTTTGTTAATTCCAAATCTTCTATCCATGGTCCCCCTTCTATCCAATCCTCATTTCCCCTTCTCTTTTCTTCCTTTATGCCGGATCTTTGTCTGCAGCATTATTCATCAAGCTCTTCCTTCCCTGAGACATGGCATGTTTTTGTCTACCTCCTCAGGCTTGTGTTTCTCAGAGTTGGTCTAGCAGTCCGTGGCTTCCCACCAACTACCAGGCTTGCTTCTATCTTTGCCTGTATCATGTCTGTTGACTAGGCCTCGGTGCTATGTACTAACTGATGATTGACGTAGACACAGTCAAGAGCTTGAGCTTCCTTTCATAAGCTTCCTCGACTCTCTTCAAGCAGTCTCCGGAAGAACCATCAACACAATGGCTCCATTCCTTTCCAATAAGCAAATGGAGGGACTGTCCGAAATCCAGAGAGCTTCAGTACTGTCATTCAGATACTAGGATTCTATCGAATTTGTAAGTCAAGTGAATTAAAGCATTGAGTTGTTAGCTAAAGAATTGAAAGGCAAGAATCCTCAACATGCTGGAGAACCAGGCTAAGCTAGCGTCGGGAGAAGGCGTATTTAAAGGTTTCGATCCTACGAGCGACCCTGCATACCTTCAATACTACCAAGATAACATATATGAACTTGGAAGTGGGCACCGGCAAGAATATGAGGAGCCTCACTATTACGGAAGCTACTCAGTGGCTCATTTCAAGCCTCTACAACGGCTCGTTGCACCTACCAACAGTGGTAACGAAGATGATAGCCGGGAGGAGCGGGCATTAACTGTCCTTGACAATGAGTTACCCATTGACAACGAAGAGCTGATTGGAGGAAACGATGAGGCTGGGTTGAATACGGACAATGGGAGAAAAATCAGACTATGTGCGACGGAGCGAATGGCTTCGTCGTCAAGAGCAACATCCAAGCAAGAAGCAGGAGGCTTTATCTCCTTAAACCAATCGACTTATACATCTAGCTCGCAGTCAACAGTAGAGTCCGGAGGATCTTCGACCTCGGTACTGCTACCAAACATTACCACCAAAAATGAAGACGGCTCCGGCCCTGGTGGTCCTGGTGCTTCTACAACCCGAAGTTCATATGTCCCTAGCTACTCCGCCATGAACAATGCGAAGAAGAAGAAGGACAACGGGAAGGACTTCATGAGAACAAAAGTTAAATACTTTGACGATTGGTCAAGGAGGATGGAACGAGCGCCCTTGCCCCCGTGTCCTAAGGGATCCGATGGCGAGTGTACCATATCACCGTACAAGCAGAAGAGTGCAGCGGTCAAAGCTCTTACTGCAACAGAGTACAAGAGTTTAATTGCCTTCATCGCAACTAAAGAGAAGGCCCTCGAGGCTGTGGAGCAGGCCGGTAATGCTGATCCAGCTCTGTACGACGACCATGGTATGTTAGTTGTCCAACATGCTGGTGTTTCCTCAAAACCTAGCAATCAGCCTCTTAATACAAAGAAGAGAGGCAGTAAAGAGTCCAGTGAGCAGGACGAGGATCATTACAGTGAGAATGAAGAATCCGATGGTGCATCTTCCGCAAAAAAGCAATACACATCCAGGTATGTGTAGCTGACACTTTCAGGCCCTCATGCTAACCACTTAGCAGTCGAAAAACGAAGACGGACATGATAGCCAAATCTTGCTGAGCAAGCTGCAAGACTGTCTTCCTTCTCTATATAGGGGAGGTAAAACAACAAAGTTTGGTAATCATAATTGAGAGGCAACAAGTTTTGAGACACTCTTGAATTAAAATTGGAACTCTGATCTCGCTTTTCTCGGTGTTTTGGTCTTGACGAGGTTGGAAGACCGCAACCCTCTTTCCCAAATACTATAAAAATCAGTCCTACCCTCGGTACGAAGCTCGCGGCATAAAGTGACGGGACTACAGGGCGTTTGAGCCCTCAGCACCCTGGAACATGGGAATTTAATGATCATGTCCACTACAAGTCTCTGTAATCCTAGCCTCTGTGCCCTGAACTGCCGCTTAGAGGCGCTGTGAGACATCCAAGGATTATAGCGCTGCTGGTAGAGTAACTATGGCGCTGAGACACGCTATAGGTGCTAGCGATAGGCTTATTTAGCGAAGCAGCCCCTGGTTCTACAGGGGATAAGCCCTAAAAAGGTGTGGGACCCCTTGTCCGTGGCTTACAGCACACTTTCAGGGCAGGAGCCTAACGAGCCCAACCGCACTAGTCTGTGCGTTCAGGCTGTCAGGCACATTTCACTCACCACAATTGCATTAATTATTATTATTTAATTAGGAGTTGACCACCCTCTACGCTCTGCTAGTACATGTACCCAGTGCTCGTGTTTTAGAACCAATTGATTAATCCATTCTTGTGGTATTGCCTCCCACTCCTCCATCACTGCCTGCTCCATTTGGGCTTCCGTAGTGGGTTGGTGCTTTCGTCTGTATAATGCTTGCTTGATCCTCCGCCAGCACTTCTCAATTGGGTTCATGTCAGGGCTTGTAGAGGGGTGAGGCATTAATATAATGCCGTGTATTATACGCCATTTGGCACAGTAATTGCTAGTAGACTTGTGACCGTGAGCTGAGTTGCCGTCTTCCATAAATAAGGGCTTCACGAGAGGACGAAGGAGGTGAGTGATAGTTGAGAAGGCCTCAAGGATTGCTTGTATATACGGTTGGAGGAGTTACGTGAGGTAATCCTTTTGTGTAAAGGCTCCTGACTTGCTAGAACCGTGGATAAAGATCAAGGGACTCTTATAGCCATATCCAATTGCTCCCCATACGTTAACTGGGGTCGTATGCCCACGGTGAAGCTGGTGTTGTATACACGTCTCGCAATAACGCTCCCCTCTCTTCCTCGTCACTTTCTCCTTTGCCGTCCTCCCTCCAATTAAGAAGGTAACCTCATCCGACCAAAGTACCTTTAACCATTCCGTATGCCAAAATATGTGTGCCATTGCCCAAAGATATCGCGCAATAACCTGGGCCTTTGTGAGGTAGGGTTTCTGGCATGCGGTGCACCGGAAATACCCTCGTTGTTTGAGCCTCCTCTCAAGTGTACGGACAGAGCATTTAAGGCCAAGCTCTGCGTGAATGACGTCGTACTTTAGAATCCGATACTCCCACGATTCAGAGAGATATTCTATAATAAAGTCGACTTGTGCGTCCGAGAGAAGGTAGGCTGGCCCAGTCCTGTTGGGTCGCTTACATTCAGGGTAATCATAGCTCAAAATGCGACGAACTGACGATTCCCCGAGCTTATAACGTACTTGGAGCATTGAAACTGGCACGTGGCCAAACCAATGCAACTGGCGTATCGCTTCCTTATGTTTAGTAGGTATCTCAAAGCCCTTTTCGTGGTCAAAATCGAGTGGAGGGGGCGTAGTGGTCATTTTGGCAGTAATTAATGAAATTAGGTGGTGTGCGGGGTAAAGTGTAGGCCTGAAAGCAGCCTGAACGCACAGACTAGTGCGGTTGGGCTCGTAAAGAGTAGGGCATTTCCAGTCTCTTTTAGTGGACGAGCCTGCTAACGTAGGCCCTGTAGTGAAATTACAGCACACATCCCCTGTAATCCCGTCACTTTATGCCGCGATCTTCGTAGGCGCGGGAGACCCCACTTTACTAACTCGATTCTGTAATTAGCAGTGAGATTAGCGCTCTACTTGAGGTCGACTCTGTATAAGTTCTATTATTACACCTTTCCTTACGATTAAAAATAAGTTCATTCCCTTCTACTAGAGGGGGAGCAATCTGGAGAGAAGTATTAGCTACCCTCCAAGCCTCCCGGGAGGTAAAATCCCAAGGACGACAATCCTATGTGTAAAGTCAGGTATTTCTCTCGCAAAATCCATCGACCCTAGCCGCGCGGACAAAATTATTATTTAAGGTTATATTATTTTGTCGTTTTTCGTGATCTCCATTCCACACCTCGCTTGAAGATATATCCTCATTTATTCTTACAACTCCCACGAATCCCCGTTTACTCTTAAAATCTGCGAGGGAGCGAGTCGGCGCGAAGCGCCGACGAGATGCCGAGCTTATTAATTAAAAAGGTATAAACGCCCTGCTAGAACACCACCTAAAACGCAGCTTAAATAACGCCCTGCCAGAAAACGAGCCCTGTAAAGCGACGCGCTGGAGACGCAACGCCCAGGTCACTGCACTGTGCTTGTTTTGTAGCACAGATTATACATTAAGTTTTTCTGCCTTTCTTTTGCTGTTTGATTTCAGAAAATGAAACATGATTTGCCAATTGAGTCCTCAAGTTTTGTGATATAAGTTAACTTCGAATTCGTGAAATTTTGAAACACTTAGAGACACACGGCCTGCAACTTCCTACGCCTTTCGCCACAGGTCTCCAGGATTTGAGCAAATTAATTAACCAAAAGAACTATATCGACTCGGCTAGAG
This sequence comes from Hyaloscypha hepaticicola, assembly GCA_002865625.1. Lineage (NCBI taxonomy): Eukaryota > Fungi > Ascomycota > Leotiomycetes > Helotiales > Hyaloscyphaceae > Hyaloscypha > Hyaloscypha hepaticicola. Next base: position 654,231 of record KZ613467.1, on the reverse strand, counting down.
TAGTTATAAACTTGCAGGGTGCCAGTACGGTACTCAATGCACAATAGTGAAGCCTTCTCCCAGTTCATTGTCTGAACCATCCTTCCTCCACCAATAAACGCTGCAATATAATTCTGATGAGAACAATCCATCCTCTTCCAGACGAGCCTCAAATTTCTGCACTCTTTCTACACCACAGGAGGCATCTATTTAATGGTGGGAAAAAATTGATTAATGACGAGGTCGACTCTCTTGTGCTGTGCGGCGAGCGCACAAAATCCGCGTCCGTCAACACCATACTCAGCAATACAGCTTGCTTTGCAGAATTGAACTGCAATTGCAAAACTTCGTAAGTACCTTAATATTTTTGCTCTTTGTAGCCCCAAATCTGTATTGGAATCAGAAAGTGCAAGCTAATGAACTGAACATCCCAGAAAGTTCCTCTTGCTCACAACAACTACAACGGCACCGACACTGACAAAAGACAACCTTCTGACGTCGAGAGCTGTCCTTACTGAACAGAAATTTCTTTGAGTACAATTGACCTCGAATTCGTGATGTTGAGCTCGCTCTGTTCTACCAACTCGTTGTCTCTTCAATCTCTAATGGAGAACAGACTTAGAACAGACCCTTACATCCTGATATAAAACCATTGGCATTGGACCTCCGCTATCCGATCTGTGAGTACTTGAAAGAGCTAATAGTCTTCCCTCTTAACATTACCTCCTTGCGCAAGTTGCATCTTCCAAGCTTGCGGCACACCACAAAGCTTCCCACCTCATCCAGTTTTGTCCTCCTCGCCAAAAAAAGAATATCTTCTCCCGGATCCTCCTTGCCTCTCTCTTCAATCCCAAAACAATGGCCAACCTTCTCGATGCCGAAGGTCGCGAATTGGACCAGCTTCTCACTGAATGCATTGCCCAAAACCAACCAAACAATGCCGTGGGTACTCGACGCTATTCTAAACCTGGACATCAAATATCAAGCCATCCTTCCTACATGAAGTTAAGGACTAACCCTGGTTGCTAGAGAATTCTTTGGGGATTGAGTCCGTAAAAGAGCCCTCTTTCGAGATATTAAGCACCCCTAGCTCGGAATAGAGTATTCTAAGCACATTATTCTGAGTTTAAGTGACATGGCCTGCCATATATAACTAAGTAAACTTAATTAGGTATTGTAACCTTTATACCATCGGCACGTTGACTTGAGACGAAACAGGGAAGCCTTTCCCAAGTCTTTCCTCAATTCATCAAACCCTTTACGAACTATCTTAGCCCATCCCGGTCCTTAACTGATTCCTCGTCTCTTTATTGATTTTTGTCCTAGAAGTAATTTTCTTCTATATGCAAGAGCATAAATTGAGGATTACGGGGTCGGCCCTCTTCTGCGGATTTGGTGTGCTTGCCGACCTCCCGCTTCGTCAACAACACAATAACGTCATGAGGCAACGCGTTTCTGAAGCAGGTCGCAGATTTAATATCCTGTAAGTAATTAAAGAAAAATTGCAAGACTTCGCTAAAGCTTTAGAAGTGCGATGCATAGGTATACCCATCAAGGCTAACTACATCCAAGCTCTTTCCCTGCCACCTCCCTACAACAACTACTTGCGGAATTGCCAGGTCTCACAAACGATCCTGGTCACATAGCAGTTGTCCTTGATTGTGATCGACCTTAAGTTGGCAAGTTAGATCTATCCTGATTTTGGAATTTGGCATCTGGTTTGTACTAATTCAAAATAGGCTCGTCTCAACTATACAGTCCTCTCACACTCGACCGTGAAAGCTTTTCAACCATCCGCTCTAGCCGTTATCCTCTGAAAGAATCAAAAGCTGTCCTCTTCTATCTTACGATCTGTAAGTCCCCGAATAGCTCCTATGATCTTCCGATCTTGCCCTTATCCCTTCCTTGATAACACAAGTGTCGCGCTTCCAACTGAACTATTTTAACCCTTCCTGCCCTCGCAAAACTGCACTTTCAGACCGAACACCTAGATCGGCCTCTATCACCACTCATCCGTACTCTTCTTCTGTTTACCGTCTCTCTGTCCTAAATGTCTCCCCACTAGAAAGGCTCATCGAGATCTGTCATGGCTTTTGACTGACAAGACGACTAAGGTCTACGGCTTTATACTTAGCGGAGGCTTACTCCTACCATCAAAATGGAGAACTTCAGTGATACTTCCGGCTACATGCTCAGTTGGGAGGAGAATGAGACGGAGGGTGAGGATTACCCTGAAGAAGGCTTCGAGGATGAGGAATCTGTAAGCCTCCGGGGAATTGGTGAAGGAGGATTCGGACTAATGATACCACCGGTTGAATCAACGGCTCCGACTCTTCCAGGACAGCCCACCATATTTTTCACAGAGGAAGAACAACTATTAAACTCAAACGAAGAGGCAGAGCAGACGGCAAACAACTTTGATCTTTACAGTGCAACACAATATCCTGGTGCCGATGACTTCGACAACCACCAAGATTACAGCAACACGACCATGGCGTTCGAGAATACAGAGGCGTCTAAACATGGTCCACAAAACCCTGCCAGAAGCGACTTTCAGCCAGAATGGCAAAGGTCTCAAACTGACAACACATATGGTCCTGCTCACGGAGGTCCAGATCCATATAAAGGAGGAAACGATGGTAATCAGGGTATTATCGCTTACTTTGGGATGGATGGTAGACGGCACACATACATACCCACCCAAGGCCTTCAGACGGGAATCCCCCATGTGACTGAAAACAATCAGAGAGCTTTGTCACACCAGCAGCCATCTGGAAACCGTGCGCCCTCATATGCAGCTGGTCCCCTTCTTCCAGACAATTCTTGGGACGCTGCAGCAGGCTCTCTTTTGGCATATCTTCACCCTGCAACTGTCCAAGTGAGTCAGCAAACTCAACAGCAAAATCGTCGCACGGCAAGCACACAAGCTGCTTTTCGGGCTTCAGGTAATTCTACATTAGTGCCAGCAGAGCCACTTTCGGGAACAAACAGGCCAAAGAGTGCCTCAAGAGCTGCATCAACTCCTTCAGAACAGCCACCGAACTCAAGCAGCGAGTCATTTAGCGCTCCGGCTCCTCAAGATCTTTACACGGCTGAAGATTTTTTCCCCAAATGTCGCAAAGGTGGTAAATTAATGGATGATGGGACGACCTGGAATAAGGAGACCGAGCAGAACCACTATGATCAGTTTGCTCGGAAATATGGACTCCCTGCCGTCCCACAGGTAGTGAAAGGGGGTCCATCGAGATTTAAGCTACGGAGTAATGCAGTCGACGCTCTGACTAAAAACCAGAGACAAATGCTCCAAGATTTCATCAACGCCGCAAAATATTTTGCACTTACGGGAGAACCAAATAGACCCGGCAATTACCAAAATGTGATCAATGTCGAGAGTGATGAAGACGGGAGCGAGATGGACTCAGCGAATCGGCCAGGGAAGTACAGGGTGATTGCGCCAAAGAAAAGATCTCGCGGAGAGGCAGACGAGACTGATGAAGTTCCTTCCAAAACGAGCACGCGCACCAAGCCGAACTCAACAGGTAGACGCGGAAACCTCCAAACTAAGTCAAAGCCATCTGTGAAGAACCCACAAGGAAAAATGACATGTGCCGATATGGAGGCAGCCGATCAATGGCTTGCAAGTCTAGGGCAGCCATCAATCCTAGAAGCTGCAAATACATTTCTTTCCAATCGAGGTATCCCAAGCATCGAAATTGCCAGTTCGAGACTGACTGGTTTTTCATCAAACCTGGGACATCCGCACGACAATAGAGGTTTCCAGAGAAGTTTTGTTGCACCGTTTCCAGCTGGATTCAACAGTCCCACGGCGGGTGTTCCGGGATCTGGCCATTGTGGAAGCTCCAGACTCTCTGGGCCTCCTAAGCGCAAGGCTGATACCGACCCCGAAGATCAGAGCGATGCTGACCACATGAGAAGATCTCGTGTGAAGATGCCTCGCATCGATGATTTGGGACTTACCAATATGGAGAGCAGCAACCAAGCTGCACCTCGAAGACAGCATGCGCGACCGAAGCGTCGCAGAGGGCCCCAACAGCAACAGGCAGTTCCCACAGTACACACAAGAGCTCAGCGTCATGATTCTCCAGATGCTGAGAGCTTGGGAACAACCTACGCAGGAGCTGAAACTCTCTGCCCTGAAATTTATGGACGAGCGTCCGTTGATTCTGGCTATCGTTCCACCCTTTCTGGCAATGCGAATGACGTCGATGATCCTTCTCAATACGCTCCCATCGCCTCGAACCAATCTCGATACGCTAATCTTGTTCCGAATCAGAATCTCTCTCAAACTTCTGCTCCACCCTCAAATCACCGTAGACAATCATCAATGGAGAACGGCCAAACACATCAGTCAGCAAACGAGGGGCTAGCCGACGAGGGGCACGATAACCATCAAGTTTTTGATACCTACTTTCTAGATGTCGAGCATGAAAACCACGGAGATCTGGATTTTGACCCCACTTCTGTCGAGCAAGAGAACCTCGCAGACTTCGACTTCGGTGTGTCAGTTGCTGAGCAGGATAATATTGGAGACTTCGGTTCCAGCTCTCTGCATGACAGCGGCAGCTCCCGTAATACGGTGCCGGCTCCCTAACATAATGAGAGCTCAATTGAGAACATCGTTTCGGTTGCTCAAATTAATGATGATTTTGACTGGGGAAATGAATTTTTTTCATTTTGAGAGTCTTCCAGAAGACCTATTCCAGGAGCAAAAGCATCACTAAGGGAAGGTCTCTTCGAACGGTTGGCTATTCTGGCGAAGAATACTGGACTTGGCTTTCTTGACGACTTTGATTATGGATTATTTTTCGATTTGAGGCGGTATCTTGGTGGAATACATGGTTTCGAGGAGGGGGGGTTTTTTTTCGATGTAGCGATTGAGTGGAATTTTTGATGATGTGTAGGAACTTCGGTATGAAGGAACATTCTAGGTGGTAAACAACATTTGATTTTTCTCTCCGCCAACATGGTCATTCCATGTGGCTTGAGATTTCGTCTGTCTGATGAGGTGTTTAGTGCTAGGGGTACAACTTATTAGTATTTGCTGAATGCAAAGCCATTGACCATAATTGGTAATATACGGAATTACAGGCGTTAGGAATTAACCTTGCTTGTTGAGCGGGTTCTATTGGGTCTTCCGTTTTAGCTATTCAGAGGAAGTGGAGATGCCTCTTAGAGAGGTCACTTAACTAAGCATCAAGTATCTTAAACTTTATTCTTTGAATTGACCTATAAAACTATGTACGTCTGGCAAAAATTTAGTGTTGCAATTCTTATGTGTGGGCACGTTGATTTGGATGAAATAGCGGAGCTTTTCATAATTTCTCTTTCCCCCCTTATGCAAGTCGCGCTCTTCCACATCCCCATATTCTGATCCCCATTTGACCTTTCTTAATAGCATCGAAAACGCTCCATTTACGCATCCGAATTGCTTATCTCCTGTTACTCTCTGTCACTTCTCCCTTCGAAAAACCCTCATACATCATCCTTCATTCAACAAAATGGATAAAGCTATTGACGCTCGGGACCTCGAAATGGTGCGGCTTATCAACATGGAGCTGGGAATTGACCTGCGTGACGACACTGGTCATCTTAGCCAGCCAGACAATACCGTAAGTCTTTAATGTGGTTTTTATATGGAACTACAGCTAATGCACAAATGACAGCTCAATTACATTAATTCTAATGTCCCAAAGATCGGACTTACTCCCTCTTCGCGAATTCAAGAAGCGGTCTTCAAACATAACGAGTGGGACTCAGAGCAAGAAATTCCAAACTTCAATCTCAATGATTCGAAACATATCCCTCATTTCCGCCTCCGGGTCTCGACAACTTCCTTCCTGCGCAAACACCAAACACCACAACTTTTGACTCAACGGCTTATTCCACACACCTGTCACAGCAAACTGCCGGCAATGATATTCAAATTTCCTGGGGTGCTAATGACAGGAACACGAAAATTGATAGTACATGTATGAGAACCTATAATGAAGGATATCAACACAGTTAAGCGAATGGCGCTATTGGGATGGATGGCGGGTGGCACCAATTCCGCCTATCGCAAAGCCTTTAGATGGGAAAGAGCCCAAGCATTGCTGGAGAGAAGGGTCGCCAGAAGCAAACTGGAATTGCAGCTGCAACTACCGGCCCAGTCTATCAATCACAATCTCATATAAATGCAGATAGTGTGCTTGAGCCATTTGTACATGCACCGAGAGCATATCATCCTGCCAAAACAGCAAAGGGGGTCTTGGCGCCACCGCTAGGGCTCCGATCGAACTTGCAAACTGTTCGAATTCGACGAATATTCGTCGAATCGAATCGAATCGAACTAATTTTATTAAGGTTCGAAGTTCAATTGAACTTTTTATATAAAGTTTAACGAATATTTGTCGAATAATAAACTTTTTCCACGTGATTTCGGTAATTTAGTTAATTTTAACGAGAGAATATTTTAAATCTATATTAAAATCCACTTTTAATATTTTTAAAACTATTCTTATTGTTGTTATTACTAATAGGGTGCGTTACCAGTAGCGTGGAAGGCCTAAGAAGGCCCTGGAAGGGCCTAATTAGTCAGTATATATTAGCGGTGGAAGGCTCTAGAAGGCCCTGGAAGGATCGTCGCCACATGGGCTTACACGGCCCGAAGGCCTATAAGTACAGGCATACCTGACTATTATAGAATAGAAATCAAGTCGTTCAGTTTAGTAGTTCTAGTAATAACACTTATAATTGTTTTTATATTACACGTGATAATTATTTACACTTAATCAAATTACTTATATTAAAGATAATCCTTAATTAAGAATAAAGTCCTTATAATATTTATATTTAAAGAAGTTTTATAAAATTTTAAAATATCTCTTATTATATTAAATAACCTTTTAATATTTATCTTTACTTTTAAAATAAAGAAATAATCACGTGTAATTAAAAATATTCGCGAGTATTTAAACTTATTATTTATTTATTAATTTAATATTTATTAAATTTAATTCACTTTTTTATTTAATTATTATTAAATTTATAAGAGATTAAAATATTAATTAATATTATTTTTAATTATAAATAAATTATTATATTCTTTTAAATATTTTATAATTAAATTCTTCTTTTTCTTTTAAATACTTTTATATAATTTATAAAACAATTTGAGTTTAATTAAATAAGTTTTTTTTAAAGAAAGTTTTAATTTAATTAATTATTTTTTTAATTTTAAAAATATTTCTCTTTAATTATATTATTTTAATTTAAAGATTTAAAATATAAATACTTTAATAAATATTATTATTTTTGATTTTAATTTAATATTTATTAAAAATTATAAAATCTTTTTTAATAATAATAATTAAAAATTTATTAAAAGTAAAATATTTATTTATTTTATTAATAATTTTCTTTAAAAGTGTTTTTATTTTAATATAAAGACTTGAAATTAAAATTAAAATAAATTCATTTTATAAAATAAATTTAATAATTACTTTTATATTTTCTTTATTATATTTATTTTTTATTTTAATTCTTTAAAAAATTTAATTATTATATTTAATAACTTTTATATTTTTTTATTATATTTATTTTTTATTTTATTATTTTAAAAAGTTTAATTATTATAAATAATAATTTAAATTATATATAAATCTTTTTTTAATAATTTATTAATTAAAAAAAGTCTTTATAAAATATTTAATTAAAGTAATATTTTTAATATTAAATAAATAATAAAGATTATAAAGATTTTTAAATTTAAAATTATTATATTTATATAATTCTTATATATTTATTTTTAAAAAAATTAAATTATTATAAATAATAATTTAAATTTTTAATTAAATAAAATACTTATAATATAATTAATAAAAATAATATATTAAATTTTAAATAAATAATAAAAATTATAATTTTAATATTTTTATTATATATAATAATATTATTATAATTATATTTTAAAATTTTAATATTAAATTTAAATTTTATAAGAAATTATAATATTTTTAATAATAAAATTAAATATATAATTTAAATTTTTTAAAATAAATTTATTTTAAATTTATAATTTGAATTAAATAAAAATATTATTTTTTTAAATTTAAGAATATATATTAAATTTAAATCAAAGATTTTTATTATTAATTTTATAAAAATCTTATTTTTTTTATTAAAAATTTAATATCTTTTATTAATAAAAATTTTTATTTTAAAAAAATATATTTAATAAAAATTTATTATTTAAAAATATATTATTTTAAAAAGAATATAATTTAATTTTTTATATAAAAAGTTATATTTTATATTTAATTACTTTATTCTCTTTAATATTTCTTTAAATCGAAATTTATTTTTAAAATTATTAATATTTTTAATATTTTTAAAATTATTATAATATTTAAAAATATTTTTATTTTTATTATTAAATATTTAATTTTAATAAATATAAAAGAGATTAATAAGAAATAACTTTAAAAAATAATTAATTTATTTTCTTTTTAAAATTAAAAAAATAAAAATAAAATAATTTAAATTATAAATTATTCTTTTATTTTTAATTTCTTTATTTTTAATTTCTTTTATTAAAATATAAAATATTAATTAAAGAATTTTATTAAATTAAATTTATTTTATTTAATTAAATAATAATAATTATACGATTTTTAATTAAAGTATTTAATTAAGAATAAATTAATATAATAAAATATAAAAATTTATAATTAATCAAAGATTAAATTATTTATATTTTATAATAATCTTTTAATATTATTAAATATTTTTATTTTTAAGATATTCTTATATATTATATTTTAATATTTAAAAATAAAGTATTTTTAAAATTAATTTATTAAATAATATTTTTAAATATTAAATAAATTTAATAATACTCTTTTATTAAAAGTATTAAAAATTTTTTATATTATTTTATAATATATATTTTAATATTATTAATAAATTAATTAAAAGAATTTCACTTTTACTTTTTAATATTATTAAAATTATATATTTTTCTTTTATTTAAAATAAAATAAATTTTTTTAATATTTTAAATTAAATTTAAAAAGTCTTTAAATCTTTTATTAAAGAATATAAAAGAATATTAAAAATATAATTTTTAAAAGAAAATAATAATATAAATTTAATAAAAAATTTAATAAATAATATAAATATAAAATCACTTATTAATTAAAATAATATAATTATAAATTAAAAAATTAATTATTTTTTAAAATTATTAAAATAATTTTTTAATAAATTTTAATAATATTTTAATTAAAAAATATTAATTATATTTTTAAAATAAAAAATATATAAAATATTATAAGAAAATTATATTAAAAAGAATTTTATAAAAGAATATTAATTTAATAATTTTATAATATTTTATTTATTATAAATATTAATTTAAATTTACTTTTAATAAAAACAATTATATTAATAAATTTTTAATTTATATTATTAACTTTAATATTTAATATAAATCTCGTTTAAAATTAAATAATTATATATATAATAATTAAAAGACTTATTCTTAATAATTTTCTAATAATTAATCTCTTTATATAAATATTATAATTTACTCTTATTATATATATAATTTATTTTATAATAATAAATTATAAGTTTAATAAATATATAAATAATAAATATTATATTTTCAATTATAATTAATTTATATTTCTTTTTTAAATATAATTATTATATTATTAGTTTATTATTTAATAAGACTATTTAATATATTTTATTATTATTTTTTATTCTCTCGACTTTTAATACATTCCCGTTAAAGCTCTTTATAAAATTAAACTTATTACTTTTATTTAATTATTTTTATACTTTTCGAAATATTTTTGATTTATTAAAATACTATAAAATAAAAATTTCTTATTTTTAATTAATCGATTTATTTCTTTTATTAAATTTTTTAATAATAACTTTTTATATTTATAATAAATAATATTAATAATTCCTTATAAAATATCTTTAAAGAAATTAAAAATAAAATAAATAATAAAAGTAATATTAATTTTAATATAATAAATAATTCGAATAATATAAATAATAATAAGGAAGTAATTATTTAATTATATTTGTTTTTAAAGTTTAATAATATTAAAATATTAATAAATATTATAAGACTTTATTTTTTTAATAAAATAAAGTTTAAGAATAAGGAAAATTATTAATAATAAAAGGAAAAGATTATAAATATTATTAAATCAAATTAATTAATTAAATATATTAATAATAAAATCTTTTCTTTTCTTAAAATTAATAAGTTTAATATTAATATTAATAAGAAAGTTTTAAAATTATAATTAAATTATTAAATTAATAATATAAATATATAATTAATAATTATAATAAATTATAAAATTATATAAATATAAATATATTAAAGAAAGAAAATAATTTTAAAAATATAAAAGACTTTATAATATTAGAAAAGAGTATAAGTATTATTCTCGAATATTAAATTATTTAAAATTATATTTTTATTAAATATAATAATTTTATATTCTTAAAATTATTTATTATTATATTTTATTAAAATATTAAATATTTCAAGAATCTTAATATTATTCCTTTAAATAAATAATATTTAAATATATTTATAATAATAATAATATATATATAATTAATATAAATTAAATATTAATATTTTTATTTTTATTAAAAGGATTATAAAATTATATTAATAACTTTAATTAATAATCTTATAAATAAGACTTATATAAAGAATAAAACTAGTTTATTTAAATTAATTCTTTATAATTAAAAGAATTAAGATAATAACTTTAAGAATAATAATAAAAGTAAAGAAAAGAATAAAAACAAGAATAAGAATAAAATATCTTATAAGTATTATAATATTTTTAATATTAAATACGAATTTAATAATTATTTAATTCTTAATAAAAAGAAATATAAGAAATAAAAAGTAAAAAATAAGAAAAAGTAATTTCATTTTAATAAATTTATTAAATAAAATAAATTAAAAGATAAAAAGAGTTCCTTATTAAAAGAAAAGGAAAAGTTTAATAAATATTTTATTTTTGAATTTATTTCAATTATTAAATCTTTAAGTAATTTATTTTATAATTATTTATTAAATTCTCCTTTTTAAAAAATCCTTATTATATTTATTATATTTAATATAAATTAAAATAAGTGATTATATAATATTAATACTTTTAAATATATTATAAATAATTTATTATAATTTAATATATATAAAGAATATAAAAGTTTATTTATTATATATATTATAAATAATTTAATATATTTCTTTAATATTAAAATTATTTCTTTTAATTATTTTAAATTAAATAATATAAATATTATATTAAAATTATATAATATTTTATATATATTATAATCTCTTTTAAACTTATTATTAAAATTATAATTAATAATAATTAATAATTATACTTGTAATAATAAACTCTTATTAAAAAATAATTAAAAATTTAATTAAATTAATTCAAGTTTATTATTAATCGAGAATCCTTATTATCTTATATTCGTTTAATTTATTATAATTAAAAAGACTCTTATAAATATTAAATTATAATATTATTATTTAAGATATTTTAATTTGAATATTATTAAAATTATTTAAAATATTATTAAAAGTTTAATTTATTAAAAGAAGATTCCTTTAAATATAATTCGTTTTTATAATTCTTATAAAAAGAATAAATCTTTGAAATTTATTAATAAGAAGTTTATATAAAATATTATAAAAAGTATTAATATATATTTATATTAATATTATTTATATTATATTTTATAATTTAAATAATAAAAATTATAATATATTATTTAAAAATAAAATTATTTTTATAAAATGAAAATATATATTTATTATTAAAAGTAAAACTTTCTATTCTATTAAATAATTTAATTAACTTTATTAAATTTAATATAAATATTTAATTAAAAGTTAATAATTAAATAATAATAAAGAATATAATTTAAAAGAAATAATAATTTTCGCGAAATATTTAAATTAAATTATTAAAATTATTACTTTATATAATCCTTATTAAAATAATAAATTCAAGTGTAATTTATATATAATTATAAAATATTAATATTTGATTTATATTAATTAAAAGATTCTTGAAAATTTATAAATAAAAATCTTTAAAAGTATAATTTATATTACGAATTATATAATTTATTTAATAATTAAAAATAAGATATTATATTAAACTTTTATAAACCAAATCGAGTTTAATATTAATTATATATTATTTATTATTCATTTTCAAGTTTTAAATTATAAAGTTTATATATTTATTAAAAAGAAATATTATATTTAATCTTAAAAATTAATATTATAAATTAAAATAGAAATTTTAATTAAATATAAAAGAATAAGTATTTATTAAATTTATATACTTTTATAAATTAAAAATAAAATTATATATTCGTTTTATATTTATTTTAATAAAAAAGATTTTATTATAAAACCGGATTTTAAAATAATTAAAAACGAAATAATCTATTATTAAATTAATTTATTTATTTTAAAATATTTTATAAATTAAAATATTAAAGGATTATATTCAAGTCCTTTAATAATTAATTATATTTATAATTCAAGTAATAATAATATTTCAATTCAAGATAATAATATACTTTTAATCGAGAATAATATTAAATTTATAATTAATATTTTTAAAGTCTTTATTTTATTTTCTTTTTTTAATTTTAAAAAGAAAGGATATTTAAAAAAATTAAAAAATTATATTATAAATAATACTCTTTTTGAAAATTAATATATAATTCGTTTTTAAAATAAAATTAATATTTTATTTATTATTTTAATTATTAAAATTAATAATTTAAATAATAAAATAATTAAGAATAAGAATAATATTTATTATATTAATTAAAGTCTTATTATAATTTATAAAGGAAATTTATTAATAATATAAAATAATTTTAAAAAAATATTATTCTTTATAATTTAAATTTATTTAAAAAACAATCCCTTATTTTTTTATTTTTAAGAATATAAAGGTTTTAAATATTAAATTAATTTTTAAAATAAAATAAAATAAAAATAATAATATTATTTATAAAAAAGTTTATTTTATTATATATAATTTTAAATAAGTCTATAATCGCGAATTCGATTAAATCTTTATTAGTATTTATAAATTCATTTTATAAAAGTTTATTATAATATTAATAATTTATTATAATCTCGAAATTATATAAATAAATATTAAAATTATTTTCTTTAATATTAAAACTAATATAAATATTTATATCGAATTCCCTTTTAAATAAAAGGTAATAAATATAATAAATAATAAAATAATACTTTTATTTTAAACTTTATATAATCTTAAATAATCTCTTTACTTTTAATAATAAATCTTATATAAGACTTTAAAATCCTTGAGTTTTAAAACTCTTATTATAGATTCTTATCTCTTTATTAATTAATAAAATAAGATTCTTATTATTATTTATATTAATAATTTTCTTATTATAAACTTAAAGAATAAAATATTAAATACTTTTTAATATAAATTATATTTTAAATAAATTATTAAAGAGTTTAATAATATTAAATATTTTTTAAATATTTATATTATATATAATAAAAAGAATAATAAATTATATTTTTATTAAAATATTTATATTAATAAAATCTTAATTTATTATAATATAATAAATAATAAATAAATTAAAATTTTTATAATATTAATATATTTGAATTTATAATTTTATTTAATAATATTATATTAAAGAAAGATATTAAATAATATAATTTTATTATAAATTCCTTAAATTATTTAATATATTAAATAAATTATAATATTATATATATAATTTTAATTTTATTTTAATTTTTAATAAATCCGTTTTCCGTTTATATTAAAGTAATTAAAAAAATACTTTAATATTTTAAAAGTATAAAATATTTTAATATTATTTATAAGAATAATATAAATAATAATAAAATAATAAAATTATATAATTATTTTAATTTAAACTTTATTAATAATCTTTATTAATATAAATCACACTTTAAGAATATTTTTAAATTTATTAAAGGAATAGTTTTTATTATATTAAAATATTAATTTATTATAATATAATTAAATATAAAAGTCGAATATTATTTAAATATTAAAGTAAATCAAGAATTCAAATACTTTTATTAAATTCTTATAAAGATAAATTATAAAAGTAAAAATATTTAATATATTAAATTTCACGAAAATAATTAAAGTATATTAATATTAATCGAAAATCTCGAATTTTATTAATATATAAAATATATTATAATAAAATATTATTATTTATATAATCGAATTGAAAAAGAATAAATTAAATTCTTTTATATTTTAATAAAGAATATAATAATAAATAATCTTATAAAATCTTTTAATATTATAAAATATATTTATTTTATTAAATTTTTAAACTTTTAATAATTTCTAAAATATTTATTATATAAAAATATAAAAGAATAAAAATATATAATATAAAATAAAAAATATAAAATAAATATACTTTAAGGAATAATTATTAAATATATATAATTATAAAAATAATAAATATTCTTTAATTCTTATTATTTTAAATATTAATAAATAAATTAATTAAAAGACTAAAATGGATTTATATTAATATAATACTTATAATATTATTTTAAATATTTTTAATATTTTAAATCATTTTACAAATATTAAATATTAATTATTATATAAAAGAAATATATTACTAATTTTAATATTTAATATAAATCTCGTTTAAGATTAAATAATTATATATATAATATTTAAAAGATTTATTTTTAATAATTTCTTAATAATTAATCTCTTTATATAAGTATTATAATTTATTTTTATTATATATATAATTTATTTTATAATAATATTTTATTATAATAATAATCTTATATTCTTTAAAAATAATTTTAATATTTTTATATTTAATAATTATCAGTTTTTACCGATTATATATAATATTATCACGTATTTATCGTGAATACTTATTATATAAAATAGTGATTAATTCTTGATTTAGTATTAAGTATAAGAAAGAGTAATTAATACTTTAGTATTAATATTCTTTTCCGAAGGGACTAAGCCTAATTGGGACTAGTCACGTAACACGTGCGCGCTGTCACATGACTAGTAATATTTATAATAATATTATATTAATAATAATATATATTTTATTTATAAATTAAAAATAATAATATTTAATATAAAAGAAATTATAAATAATAATATAAATTTATTAATTAAAGTTTATTTTTATATTAAAAAATAATAAAATATTAATAAAATAATTATTATAAATTAAAAATTTATAATATTTAATATATTTAAAAAACGATTTTTATTATCTTTTATATTTTTTATTAATAATATATTTATAAGAATATTAAAAATAATATTAAAGATTATTAATTTAAATTTAAAAAAAAGTAATTTTTTTCTTTTAAATTTAAGAAATTTATATTATTATTTAATAAATAAACTTATAATAATTATTTAAATATATTTAAAAATTATTATAAAAAAAATTAATAATTATTTAAATTAATAAAAATATATTTTAATTAAAATAATTATATAAATATATTAAAAATTAAAAATTAAATTAAAAGTATAAATTATAATTTAAAAATAATATAAAAATAATTAATATTCTTTTAAAAATAATAATTTTATAAAATTAGAATTATATATTTAAAATAATAATTATTATAGTTTTATAAAGGGAGTTCACGAGTGAAGTACTTATAGGGGAATACCATTTATTAAGAAAACTAAATTAAGGAGAAAAGGAGAAACTCGAGAATCGAGTCTTTTTAAATATTTAGATTTCGCTTATAGCCCTTTCCAATTAGACTTAATATTATAAATTTCCCTTAAGCCCAAATTTATCCCAAGCCTAAATTTACTCGTCACGTGCACAATCCGTCACGTGACACTAAGAACTTTAGGGACATGTGACTAGTGTAATGTTATATAAGTCTAGACTATTATATTACTCCCCTTTCTGAAAAAGCTTATCCTCAAGTGGATAGATAGTACGGAATTATTAACCAGATTATTATAATCCTTAATACTATCCTTCCAAGTCTATATCCATTTAATTAATCTCTTTGGAAATCCTGGTTATTATTAATTATTTAGATAGTAAGCCCTTAATTTATGGAAAGAGTATTTCAAATCAGAAGTGGGATACTAGTTAAGATCTTTATTATATCCGATTCAATTAACTCTATACCAGAGTTTCTTTTATATTACCTTTAATACCAGAATCTCCTATATCTTATACTCTTTATTAAATATTACCTTAATTAATAATAGTGATTTATTCTTTTAACCGGATAATAGATTATCAATAGTCTTTTATAAATGATTAAAAGAGAAGATATTATAAATCTTAATACTTTTAAGTAATTCGATTTTATAGGAATTACTAATCTTATATATAATAGGATATAATCCGGTTATTTAATAGTCTAGTTTATAACTAGGATATTGAATTTTCCAGTTCTTAATTAAAATATATATTATATTTCCCTTTTCGAAATTTGTAGAATAATACTTTATATTAGTATACTTCTCTATTCTTAATTATATTTATTCCATATTCTCTTTACTCTTCTTTATAGTATCTTTTATATATTTGGCAATCTGTTAAGTTTTTTTAATATTAAACTTATTTTGAGATTTCGTTTCCGGAATAGACTAATCGAAAGAGGTTCGTGAAAGTCGACTATTAAGGAGTTTATAAGGTAATATGCTAATAGAGTTATGAGAGAGTATAAGTTGAGTATAATCGATTATAAATAGATACTTATTCCAATTGTCCTAATAGTATATAATATACGAGTATAATCGCTAATTAATATATTAATTTATAATTTCTATTTAATTATTTGTTTGGGGATAGTATATTATAGATAGTTTTAATTTAGTATTCAGTATTCTATTAAATTCTATTTAAAATACTAATATAAATTGAGGACTGTGATTAGAAATAATTAATATAGAGAGATTATAATATTAATAAATTATATAAAGGTAAATTCGAGTTATATCTTCTATTATTATTATCTTATAATAGAGTATTGAAATAGACTATTTACTCAACTAATCGATTATAATAAATATCGAATTATAATCTGTCTTTGAAATAAATATTAATTTAAAATCTATTATAATATACTATTAAGAGTATTCCGGAATTGACAAAGATTAGAAAAGGCCAAGAATCTTATCTCTTGGAATATTAATTTATCTATAGGACTAGTAATTACGGATATACTAGATAATATTATATTATATATTCTTCTAGTAATATCTTAGATATAATAACTTATATATTTTATTTTTTTTAGAATAAATAGTGAATATCTAATTATAAACTTCACGGATTAATTCTATTCGAACTTGACTAGTTAGTATTACTAGTTATCTATTATATAATAGTAAACTATTCTTCAAGGTAAAGTCATTATCTCTCCTCTTAGCCTACTCGCGGAGAGCCTATAATAAAGGGACTATCCGGTTTTTTTATAGGATCCTCTTGACTAATTTATTTGTCTTGTCAAGTGAGTCTTTTTCTTGAATAGGGAATAGAATATTAATTTCAATATTGAGATCCTGGAGTACTTTTGGATTAATCTGATCTTGGAAGAGAAAAGACCTCATTTGGTATTTCTCCTTAATATTATCCTATTATATTATTTTATTATCTCGGTATATAAGGGTATTAGTCTTTATATTCTATTTACCCGATTTATATTAAATAATAAAGTGATATTCTATTAAAGTTTTAGTCTATTTAATTTATTTACTTATAAGCTTCTTAATTATTATAAAATATTCGAGTATATAATAGTTTATATAAATCTATATATAATATATTATTCTTTGAAACTCTGATTTCTATTAGTCCAGGGATTGTATAATAGCGAGTATCTCTTTATTATATATTTTATAATTATATTCTATAAGTAATATAGTCTTTAAAAAGTATACTATAGGATATTACTTATCTTTATACTATTAAAAGAGAATACTAATAATAATATTATTTAAAGTATTAGTCTCGATTATAGATTATCTTTCGGGATTATAATAATAGAATAGGTCTGATAATATAAAATGGGCCTTGAATTCCTTAAAAGCTTTTTAATAGACTTTATTAAATGAGAATAGTATATCTATTCGAGTAAGATTTATTAGAAGTTTAGTAATAATCCTATAATTATAAATAAACCTTTTATAGAAATTATAGAAATCCAAAAAGGTTTATATATCTCGAATTATATTCAGAGCTTTCTAGTTTTTTATAATAATAATCTTATTAGAATTGATTTTAATATTATTAATTGAAATAATAAATCTAAGATATTTTATATAAATAATATAGAATTTATATTTCTTAAAGTCCGTTTATAAGCCAATATTATGAAATTGTTAAAGGACTTTTTTAATATAAATCTTATATTCCAGTTTATTATTTGAGTAAATAAGAATATTATTAAAGTAAATTATATAAAAATTATTAAAATAATCGAAGAGAATATTATTTATATATTATTAATAAGTGATTGGCCCGTTTATTAGTCTAAAAGGTAAGACTTTATACTTATATAAACTGTAATATATTCTGAATATTGTAAACTCTTTTGAATTAAAGTCTATACGAATTTAATAGAAAGTTTATTAGATATCGAGTTTAGTAAAGATCTTAATATAACTGATCCGGGCTAGTATTTTATTAATTAAGGGAAGTGAATATTAGTCTTTTCGAGTAATTTAATTAAATTTCCGATAGTCAATACAAAACTATAAACTTCTATTAACCTTTTGTATAAAGAGTACGGGAATTGTGAAAGGAACTTAACTAGAGGTAATAAAACCCTTATCTAGGTTCTTTAAGAGGTATTTCTTTATAGCTTTTAGTTTAGTAATTATTATCTTATATAAGGGATTATATTCTAAATTTCCTTTAATTTCCTTCTTCAATTATATCTTATAATTATATATTCGATAGGGAGATAAGATATCGGATACGGCCTTCAAGAAGATATTAGTATATTTAGTATAAAGGTTAGGGATAAAAGGTTCTTCAGTCTTAACCTCTAATAAGGATTCCCCTTATTACTTTAAGAGACTATCGATTTCGTAAAGGCTCGTGATAAAGGCCTTGTTATCAGACTGCCAAAGGTTATAGTATATATCTATATTACTAATACTTGTAATATTAATAATAGGATCGATTACTGTTTTCTTTTCCACTCAGAGTCTCTTCTTATAGGGAATATCCTTTAGATATATAATACCGATTAACGAGTCCTTTATATATCTATACTATTCTTGAATGTTCTATTTATATAAACAGAGGATTCTTGGTCTCTATTAAAGAGAGATAACGGGAACTGGTTTAGGCTTTTTATCCGGATCTGATTCTGAATCGAGATCCAATCCGGATATAATAGAGCTTTTATACAAAGAGGAATTATTAATAATATTATCTTTTATATTATAACTTTCTATATAGACTTGTTTATTCGCTTTTTGTTATTAGTCCTCTTAATCGAAAACTCGGTTTCGGTCTTTAATATTCTATTAGTATTTAAGACTAGAAGAGTGTTTCGGAATTGGGAATATGATTTCTCGAGGAATAATAATCTCTTGAATAAGAAAGTAAAAGGGTAATAGGTCCGGGAATTATATAAGCCTTTGCTCTTATATATTGAGAAAAAGATTAAAATAATCTAGTTATTTACGGCCAAGGATCAAGTTATAAGAACTAAAATCAAGGACTAATAAGGGGATATTATACTATTATTAGTTATTAATAGTAAGGTATAGTTATAAGATGTGAGTAATACTCTTTTCTAATTTACTATTATATTCTTTAATCCCGAGAGGTCTAGATAAACACTGGAATTTGAGTTTAAAGAAAGTGATAATATCTATAATAAGAAAAGTATTAATAAAAGTGAAATTATTTATTCCGGAATTAATAAAGGAAGAGATATTAATTAAATATCTATTAAAAGATAAGTTATAAGGTATAGTAAAGTATTTCCTATCTATTAATTAATTCAGATTAATCTTTATAAGATTAATTCCAATTTTGTCTAAAAGAGAGTCTTTTCCTAAATATCTTTATTTTCCGATATATCCTTAATATTAGTAATTTCCTTTACTTTTCTTATTTCCTTAATATTAGTTATATATTTTAGTAATAGATAGTTATGGGCAATGTGGCCTGACTGAGAGTAGTTATAATAGATTGAGAGAATAGGAGTGTCTTCCTTCTTAATAGTAGAGTCTCCGATACCTGGGGTTATTCTAGCCGGTGTAAAGGATTATTGAATTGTAGTAAAGAGTTAAGGAGTAGTGGTTATAGAGAACGAGACTATGCCGAAAGTCTTGGAAGTGATAAAGGTCGGGGCAGTAGTTGTAACTCGAGTTTTAATATATTCGCGGATATTCTTACAGTTCTATAAGGCCTTTATTTTAGAGTTAACAGATAAGGTAATGAGATACAAATTCTATAAAGTCTTGATATTATAGTACTAGCCCGTAAGTTATTCTTAAAGGGGGAATATTAATTTGTTATATATCTCATTTAAATAGTCATTAATATTAATCTGAGTTTCGTCGGCCAGGTAGATAAACTTAGTCTTGAACTCGTGAAAGCTTTGAGTCTCATTTATATATATCTTCTTATATTCCCGCTTGGTTTCGTGTACGTGATGAGAATTGATAAAGTATTCTCCGAGATAGTCGATTATCTCGGTAGTTGTCTTGAAGGGGTCAGTGGTATTGGGCTAGTATCGAGTATATAAGTAGCACTGAGTGTCTCTATTAGTAGTGTTAAAGATATAGTATATACGAGTATCCTTATCTGCGAAGTAGTCGGTATTGACCTTGAATTTGCCAATGATCTGGACATGCCAGTAATTATAGGTCGGACTAATACCGTCACTGAACTTTACTGGATCAGGGACCTTAGCGGAGCGGGCCTGACAATACTCATAGCCTTCCTGTTCGATTAAGGGGTGGACTCGAACGGGGCCAGATACTTATTCTGGAGCTCGACTGGTAGAATGTCCTCTGGAACCGTTATCCTCACTCATAATATAACTTAGGTTATTGATCACGTTATCTAGGGCTTCGCGATCGGCTTGACGTTGCTTCTTGTTCTCGATTTGTATGGTGACCTGGACTTATTATAAAGTGATTATATAAGAGTAGATATCTTCCAGGGTAATAGGGTTACTTATACGAGACGGACCAGTAATAGGACTGTCTTCCCGGGATACCGAGTTGATTACGGAAATACGAGTAGGGATTTGAGGATAAAGGGCGCGGCCTTCAGGAGGGATATCAGTGGGGGATATTTTAAGGGTGTTTATAATGGGTTTGGTTAATAGGGGATTGTTCTTCGAAAGTAAATAATTGTTTTTCCAGGGGGATATTCGAGAGCCTTTCCAGGCGGAAAGAGAGAGTTTAGTTTAATATTACGGTCCTATAAAGGGAGCTTATAAGTGAAGCACTTGTAGGGGAATACCGTTTATTGAGAAAACTAAGTTAAGGAGGAAAGGAGGAGTTCGAGGATCGAGTCTCCTTAAATATTTAGGTTTCGCTTGTGGTCCTTCCCAATTAGGCTTAGTGTCGTAAATTTCCCTTAAGCCCAAATTTATCCCAAGCCTAAATTTACTCGTCACGTGCACAATCCGTCACGTGACACTAAGAACTTTAGGGACATGTGACTAGTGTAATGTTATACAAGTCTAGGCCGTCACAATAATAAATATATAATAAATTAATAAATAAAAAAGATTTTAAAGAATAATCGTTTAATAAAACCTTATATTAAAAAGATTAAACTTTTAATAAAAATACTTTATTCTTATAATATTTATATATTATAAGAATAAAATAAATCAATTTTAAAATATTTTATAATTTATTTATATTAATTTATTAATTATTTATTATTTGATTATATTTTTAATAATAATAAAGTGTTTATTATATAAAATTCAAAGATAAGAAATAATAAAATAATCAATTATATACTTTAAAAAAGGTATAAAAAGGAAAGAAGAAATAAAATATTAAAAGAGTTAATTATATTCTCTTAAGTTTTGAACTCGAGTATAATAATTACATTTTAATACTTATATATAAAGATTAATAAATAGTTATTATTAATACTTGATAATTGTTAACGCTTTAAGAGATTATTGAGAAATACCGAAAACAGTATCTCGAACTCTTAATAATATTGACTATTATTCCTATTCTTGATTAGTCCGAAAACAATCCGAATAGTTTCGTTTTTTCGCTGATTACAACTCACCCTTCTATGAGAACTATTCACCGCGAAAGCGCTCCTTCTCCGAGCTCAAATCGATCACCTGTTATGACACCGATACCGACAACACCGCGAGCGATTCCTACAATGATATAAGGGCAATATCAATTCCAGCTCGAATAACCTCAATTACGGCAGACGATATTTACACAATAACCTCAATTTAGGCCGTTGCCGTTACGGGCCTTGAATTAACCAAATCGAACAACGACACTGGCGCCTCGCCTTCCCATTGCTCCTCCTCGATTCGCGTCGAATTGTCCTCCTTCGAATACCTCTTCCCCATTACGAAACCTCCTCCCTTCTCCTGTAACGCCGGCACGTCAGTTTCGACAACCTCCCGCCTTCGAGATACGCCTGTATAGCTTCAATTTCAACGAGCTTCGATAGGCAGTATATCGTCATTCACGTAACAGTTCGCGGAGGGAATGTTTATACAAGTAAGAGGGTATACAAGTACGCAATTAGGACTAGAAAGACTGTATAATGGGCCGGACTTGTACGTTCCAGGAACGAGACCTCCAAGAGCTTGTAATATTCCGGCGTGGAGATAGCGACAGGAGGCTCAAGCTAATATTGAATATTAGTATATAGAATACGATCGATCTAGCTCTCAAGGGGTGATTATAGTCTCACAACTCACCAAATATGCCTTTACAAGTACGCAAGTGGAACGGTGTTATAGGGAGGGTATATTGGTAATTCAGCCATTTAGTATACAGGAATGGAACAATACGCAATTGCCGTACTAGCGGAGTGAAATATTAGGGTTAGGGCAAGAATAAATCATGGAAGAACTCGAAATTTCAGTAGTAGTAATTGTGAGACGTGATTGAAGAGAAAAAAGCTGGCGATGGTTTCATTTTTTAGCTTATTTCGTAAGTTTCTGGTGTTAATGATCAGTGCCATTATAGGTACTTGCTTACAGCGCTTTTCGGGCACGTTACAGGCCTGTCTGGAAGTACCGGACATTCACCGATTCATCTCCGAGCAGAATCGCCCAAAACGAACATTTTCAGCTGAACACCTCGATCGGGAATCGTGCGGCCTTTATTGCCTAATCGGGTAAGGTCAAGTCGACTTCAGAGAATTCCTCAAGTCGACTTAACAAAATTCTGACCAGAGTGTGGAGTGCGTGTGCGGGTGTGCGGGTATGCGGGTGTGCGGGGTACGGTCCCCACTGGCCGGGTCGAAAGGATGGTGGTCCTAGTGTCTTATGCGCACAATGAGAGGGAAGACATCGACATCGACATCGATGGAGCGAGCTGGCTGGAGGGGCAATTGCGAGCCTGGAAGCAAGCACGAGGAACAGCGATCCGTGGCGTGCCTAAAGCCGCTTCACCACGCACCAGACGCAGAGAGCTTCGGCGAAGCTTGGGCCGATTGCCCAGTGGACCATAGACACGTTTTTGCGCCTTATAACCTCCGGCAGTGGGATTGGGCGCAGCGAGCGTCATGCGAACCGTACGAGACAAGCCTCAGCGGCTCAACCCCCTATAGTAAAGCCCTGCGGTGAAGCCAAAATGCACGTCCCATCATGCTCCATCACGCGACGAGATCCTGGCCCAGAAAGCAGCGAGGGGAGGAAAGCACCAGTATTTGGTCAAATGGACTGGCTACGCACGACCAACATGGACGTCTGCGTCAGCAATGGAAGACACACTGGCACTAGATCGATGGGAGGCACGCGTACGGGCGGGAGACGCACATATTGGGGGCTGTATGGCTCGATGAAGCGGACGGAAGCAGCGGGTATTGTGAGGAGGGGGGTATTGTGAAGGTTGGAACCCATAAGGACTACGAAGGTACGGCATGGCCATAGTGAGCTGTCGATCGGAAGTCACGTTACCTAGGGATTTCCCTCGATAACGTGACGTGTCGGTATGCGTCGACGAGACTGCTTAAGCGTCGAGCGTACAGGCTCCTATAAGGTAGTTGCTAAGCAACTACTAGTATTACGCCTTAACTATTTGTTTATTTACTAGTAATCTATACTTATACTTTTAATTCTTTACATATTTCTTAATAATTTAATTTAAGTTTAAACTTTTAATATTTCCTTGATTTAATCTCTTATAATTAAATTATATAAGAATATTATAATAAGATTATATAAATATTAATATATAATTTAAGTAAAGATTAAATATAAGTATATTTTATATATTTAATTCTTATTTAATTTAATTAAATATATTTATAATTATATAATCTTATAATAATATAATATTTATTTTAAGTATATTTTATAAATATAAATAAGGGTTTAAAGTATTAAATTAATAAGAAAGTATAATTTAAATAAGGAAAGAATCACGTTTAAAGTAAAGCTAAAGCAAAAAGCCTTCGTAAACCTTTTATAAGTATCCTTTAACTTAATACCTAGACTACTTTTTGCCTTGTGCGAGAAGAACCTTTAGCCAGGTCCCCGAGTCACTTAAAACTCAGAAATCGTACTTGACCAAAAATTGGGGCGGTGGCGGGCACTACCCTTTACGATGGGGTTGGGGGAATGTAACGCTGGTACGTCCGTACTAGGTGCAGGCTTGGGCTAACAAATATTTTGGGGGCTGTGGGGGCTGTGGGGGCTGTAGTCTTCCGCAACAGACTTGTGGTGGTGGCTGGAGTTGCTTAGCTCGCGTGACTAAACTTCGCATGGAGGATGCCGATGTAGGACTTCGAATGCAAATGCCACACTCCCCACTCACTGATAATTTTGATTGTATCTTATAAGTTGCATTTAGTTTGGCACGTACCAAACCCCGGTATTACGGATAGCCGTCCGTGATGTCGCATAAGGATATTGCCGCAGTTTGGTCAACACTTCACTGTCGCGCGGACATTGACAACATTCTCCAAGAATTGATCGGTCGCTATGTCCTGGATGCTTCGCTAGATCGGGCCCTATATCGTGCAACCGCTTTCAGCCATATCGTAGCGTTACGAACAATCTTCGATCTACAGCGAACATACCTGCAATCACCAGATTTGAGTTTCGAATCAAGAACTTCACTTCTGAACCCCGACATTCTCTTCTCAGCGATCAAACATCTCCTGCAGGTCAAGGTCTCGGCTTTCTGCGCTCACGATGGCCTGCCTGATCACGATGCATACTGTAGTTTCGTCAGTCAGGCTCTTGTTTCAGGAATTCGTGCCCTTCATCTACAGAATAGACGGCTCTCGCTTTCCGAGTATGAAGCAATCATCCATAAATTCGAACTAGCGTGGAGCATTGAGACGCTTCGTGGCGTTGACCACTTTTCCGTCAACCTCTTCTGCCGTAGAATGTTGGCAGAGCTGTCGAACAACGAGCAAACGAATCGCCTGTCAAGCCCTGCTTGTGGAATTGTCCAATTGCAAGATTTCTTCCATGGACTTGTAAGTTCATCATATATTACCAAATATACCAATTCTGATGGTTTCAGTATCCTTTGGGTGGCAGCGTTGATGCCCTCGCCCATGCAGCCAAGACAGCCATAACCACATCGAGAAGCTCAGCAGACTGGTTTTACTGTGCTTTAGTACTGTATGATATGTCGTGGGGCACGGTCGGCGCCATAATTCAAATTTGCATGGGTAATCAATATTACAAAGGCTCGGATAATAACGACTTAGCTAGAGATGCCGCGCTAATGACTTTGTCCTCTCAGTTCAAGATGTTAGATCAATTGTTTAGGGACTCCACTTCTTCCTCGCCGCCAGGAGAGCTCGAATGGGTCTATGAGCAAATCCAGACGATGCTATTTATGAACGTTAAACCTGGTTGTTGTGGGCGGGAATGCATTTGTCTTGGTGCCCACTCAGCATACGTACAGGAACTGGTAACATTTTCTATCCGGCCATGATCCTGAGAGTTGCTAATTCTTGATGTACCAGTGGGCACAATGTATCTCGAAAGAAGCCTCCGAGAGCATTCACAGGCATTTTGAGAAGATATTGCATCTAGAAATTGAACCAGCGCTCAAGTCGTTACAATTAACTTTAGAAGCTCGTCATGCTATTCTTCCCGACGCCGGCGAAGAACTCTTTGCCTTCTCGCGAAAGATGGTCGACTTCACAAATGAATGGTGTCCTGGGGTCCTGAAGAGTCCGGGGCATGACAGCAGAACAGCCATCACACCTGATGACACATTCATCATAAATTGTCCCGAACTACATCCAGTGCCAGGCAAGATTCTCCTTCCGAGTCTTGAGGAGAATTCGCTTATAAAGCGTCGACGGGCGAGTCTGTCTTCTGTATGTTCGGAGCAAAGATACATCCTTCTTATCTGTGTTGACACTGACTTCTGTAGGAGGATTTTCAACTTTTAAAAGACGTTCCTTCGAGGACGGGCTGTAAGCAATGCCCACACAAAGCAAATTTCATATCTGTACGGAAAATAGAACCGCTATCACAATTGTCAGCGTATGTTCAAGAGAAACTGAATGATCGACGTAAACTGTTGCGAACCAAAGCCGACATGATCACGAAATCACCCAACAAAACGCCGTCACCTCCACCATCCGGAAGGGCCACATTATCACGCCGACATGAATCCTCAGTATTACCACGCTACAATAGATCTCAAGATTATTCGATAGCCGAATTACCAAGCATTGTCCACACCCTCCCGCCGAGAAGGGAAAGTAACCTTTCACTCGCCTTTTCAGAAACTGCGACGCGACTGCACCGTGCTACTACAAGCAATGTAGACATTCCTGGGACAGGCATGTCAAGTCCACCCAAGTCCTCATCTCCAGCTACGACTTATCTCACATCTTCAAGTGCACATTCTCATCACTCAGACTCTTTATCACGACCGTCATCCAGGACTTTTAGTACATCCCCATTTCCGACCCAAGAGGAAACCACAACTCTGCCTGAAGTTTTTGAACCTTCCAAATCAAAGCTTTCTAGTCTCACTTCACCTCGATCAATACAATCGGATGCAGGCTCTGGCATTTTTCAGTTACCGTCTCGGAAGTGGCCTTTCAAATCACGTGGCGGACCCAAAGGAGCCTTTAACATTCCTTCTGCGAAATTTTTCACATCTGGCAGGGCTTTACTGCTGTGGAATGACAAAGGGGTATGCTTATACGATCTTCAGAATATCCTTTCCATCTCACATCACATCATAACTCCTGGTGATATTCTGCTCGCAGCGGGTGGTACAAAGAAAACCGGAATAGTAAGCAGGAAAGACCCAGTATGGCATCAAACTCATTAATGATTACGACGCTAATATACAATAGATAATTCTGCTCCACATATTTCAAGTTGCAAATCAGACTCCAATACAGGAGATGGAGATAGAAGAAGTGCCTTCCGCAATGGCTCTATCAAGCAACGATCAATATCTAGCCTTGAAATTCAGAAATTATGTTCGTGTCGTCGATACTATCAATAGATCGTCCTTTCAACACAAACTGCCAATTCAAAACGGCCGAAGCGGACCTAACGACCATCTCGTCACCTTCTCGACTGATTGTCTCTCGTTCGCTGCAACTACCAGGTTCGAGCCAGAGAAGGTGGTGACATATTTCTGCGAATGCCAGAATCCGTCGAATGGAGACTTTGTCGAGAGCGGCGCTCCATTTGTAAGCCCATTTTCAGTATTTACTTATGCACTCAGCGTACATGCCACCAATGACAGTTATTTATCTATATAAAGTTCCCTCCCCCATACTAACATATTTATAGGGTTTGGTCGGTGATGATGGCCTTTCGTCTATCGTCTACTCCGATAAGTCTGCATTTCTCACTACATTCACAGAGAAAGGCTACCCAGTTTATCTCAATCTCCTACCGGCTAGATCCTCTAGCCGTGTCATGCGTGACAAAAATCAGCAAGTGGGATCCAGAATACATGGCGCTGCTCTGTGCGCCACCGGCCAGAATCTGGTCCTCCTGAATGATCGCAATGAGATCTTCTGGGTAGAGACTCCTTTTGGCAAAGAACGTGCTCCAACTCGTGTTGGAAGCATTAAGCGAGAGAAATCTGTGAAACGTGAAGTCGAGCTAAGTATGCCTAGCAGTGACGAGGCTCATGTATTTTGGATCTACAAGGGGAAAGGTGTCCTTGTTACTATGGGTAGATTTGGAGGCAAGAGTAAGCCTCTGGAGCTGGATATCGATCTAGACCATCTGTTAGAAGCAGATTAGCTGAGTCTGGCATGGAACATCTCATTCATTTTCGGTCTGTTACAGATTCCACAATATGACTCAGAAGGTATCTGAGTTGCAGTGCCGGGATGGATCCTGTAGGATTCTAGGACTCTGGAGGGTTGCACAACAGCTGCAGTCCACCTCAATCGTTTTCTTAGCCCCCTTGGGCTGAGAGGCTGAGCAACACATCCAGACTCATCCCCACTAGTAAATCGCACATCGGCAATCCCGATAGGTCACTTGTCTTATCTGACGCTGTGCTTAACTTTCATCACATATGCAGACTACAGTAAGGTGCAGAAAGTATTCGCACAGGTCTGTGCGAAAACGCCTGAAAAGCGCCACCAAATTGCACGCTGCTTTATAGTAAGATATCGAAGTGTTCGCACATGGCTCGTGCACAATAGTCAACTATACTTGCTGAATATCATAAATTGAGCTATGATTGACTGAATATAAGAAGTTTATATAAACTAATATATGAATAACTCGGCCCTTAATTATAAAATAACGTGTAATTTAATAATACCTTTCAGGCGTTTTATATAAACTTATATAAAAACTTTTTATACTTTAATCGCGAGATTTCCATTTTCGCTTATTTTCACTTAAATAAGCGAGGTAAAACGGAAAACAAATTTTAATAAAAACTAATTTAAATACTTTTATATTAAAAAGTGATTTTATTAAATTTAATCATTTAATAAAAGTAATATATAATTATTAATTTTATAAAAGTATAATAACTTAATTATTTAATATTTATAATATATTAAAATTATAATTTTTTTTTAATTTATTAATAATATTTTTATTTAATTATTATATTTAAAATTATTTATTATCTTTTATTATTTAATTTTTAATTCTTTTAATAAGAGTTTATTAATATTTAATCTTTTCTTATTTAAGATATTAAACTTATTTTATAATATATAATTTAATATTTCCTTTTAAAATAATATTATAATAAATAATAATTTATTAAATAATCTTCTCGATTTTATATTTAATTTTACGAGTCTTTTTAATTCTTTTCCTTTTAATATTCTTTTTATAATTATAATATTTAAAGTTTTATTATATTTATTAATAATATATATAATATTCGAAATGAAATTAATTATAATTTTAATTATAATTAAGATTTAATAATAAATATAATTAATATATAATTATATAATAATAAAAAAACAATTTAATATAATATAATTTTTTTAATTTATTTTTTAATTAAGGAATTTATATTTAAATATTTTAAATTAATTAAAATTAAGAATTTAATATAATATTTTTTTTTTTTTTTAAAAAAAATAATTAATAAATTAAATAATTATAATTTTATTTTCTTTTAAATATATTTAATTATAAATTCCTTTATTAAATAATATAAAAAAAATTAATATATTAAACTTTATTAAAATAATTTTTTTAATAAAAATATTTTAAGAATTTTATTTTATAAATTAAAATATATAAAATAAAAAATTAATTTAAAAAAAAATTTAAAATCTTAATAAAAATTAATAAATTCCTTTATAAAATAAAATTAATAATTATTTATAATTAATATCTTTTATTATTTATTATATTTTACTTTTTAATAAATTCTTTTTTTAAATCTTATATAATATTAAAAGTATTTAAATTAATTATTTATAATAATCTTATATTTATTCTTAATTTCTTTAAATCTTTTAAAGTAAATATAAAGATTTTTTAATTTATAAGTTTATTTTTATTTAATAATAAAAGATTTTAATTTTTTCTTTTTTAAGAGATTTAAATTAAATTTAATTTACTTTAATATTTAAGGATTTAATATTAATAACTTTCTTTAAATATAATAAATATTATTCGCGATTATTTAAATATACTTTCTTTTAAAAAAGTCTTTTATTAAAATATAATATTTATAAAATTATTATAAAGTCGCGATATTCTCTTTTAAAAAAGTCTTATTTTAATTCTCCTTTAAATAATTACTTTATCTTTTATATAAGTATATAATGAGAATATTATAAGGAATATAATAATAAATAATAACTTTTTTATAAATATACTTTTTATTATTATAAATGGCTTAAAGGATTTATTATATATAATCCTTAATATCTTTATAAATTATAAGTATTTTTAATAAAATTTTAAATAAATTTATTATATTAAAGATTAATTACAATCACTTTTCCATATAGGAATATTCAATTTGTATAATAATCGAGTTGGTTTTCGCTGAAATTTATTTTCCGCTATACCTCGCCTATTTAAGTGGAAATAGGCGAAAATGGGGAACCTCGCGATTACTGTAAGACGCTTCAACAAAGCGTTATCTCGAACTCCGCCCCCACCATCTGCGAAAAGGAAATTCATTGGTAGTGTGGTAGGGAGTGGCGCCGCTTAGCACTGCACAGCAAGGCAGGCCAAACATGTTATCATGCTGAACCAATCGTCAAAGTTGTTGAACACCGAAAGAAGAGATGTGCAGATGTGTGATCGGCGGCGGCGTTGAACTACCTGTTGGGCAGCTTTCTTGCGGGGAGGCTGAGGACTTTTAGAAAGATATTTTTAGCACCTGAAAACAGCGAGCACTTGAGGAAAGTCAGTCATATTAGGCACGAGTTCCCTGGGGCCGGAATGTAGCTGCGAATGCGACATCCTAACCATCTTGTAGCATAATACAGACTTTGTCTGTATTGGAAAGTAATTGATTCGAGTCGTCATCGTGACTGTCGAGCTGGATCGTTCCAGCGACCTGCTCCTGGGCCCGATGGCCAACAATGGGGCCTACCAAAATGAGAGGCTTGGAAGAGTAGATGAGGAGAATAAATTACAAGGGGGTGGTTCTATTACAGAGAAGACGAGGACTAGAAGTCAAGGTCGGAACGAGCTTAGGTACGAGCTATCCACTCCTCCATGATCAGAGGAGCACTGATAGTCATCGCAGACGATCACTGAGTGAGCGTCATGTCAACATGATAGCATTCTCTGCAACCATCGGCATTGGACTCTTTCTCCAGTCTGGTAAAATCATGTATCTGATTGGGCCTGGGGGGGCGATTCTGGCGTACTTGATAATGGGGACTTTGTTGTGGTCTGCTAACTCCTCGTTGGGGGAGATGACTGCCATTTTCCCTGTTAAAGGTCCCATAATCGATTTCCCCGCTCGGTACCTTGATGAGAGTATTGGATTCACTGTGGGGTGGATGGCCTGGTAAGACAATGCCTGGGCTGAGAAGATACAATCAGGAATGGAGCTGATCTAGTGCAGGTTCGCATACATAAACTTGACCGCAACTGAAGTCTCGGCCGCAGCATCAACCTTTAAGTTTCAGTTTGATCCGGCCTACCTCCAGTCAGTCAATTATCCTCTAGATCAGCTACAATGGACATTTGGCCTCAACACCGACCCCGCGGTCTGGATCGGAATGTGTCTCCTCGCTATTCTTATCATCAACCTCCTTCCTGTCCGAGTATATGGCGAGATCGAGTATGTTTTTGGGACCATCAAAATCGTTGTCATTACCGGCATTATTATGATGCAGATGATCCTCAACGCACGAAATCCAAACGGAAATACAGACGCTGGGGCCTTTACATTCTACCAATCGCCATGGGGGTTCTTCTCCAATCAGGTAAATTAACTTTTCGAAGAAAATTCCTTGCTTGTTGTTTCTAGACTCCTGGCATGGGATCACTTCATTTCCTTTGCTCCATAAAGTGCGTGCGAGTTATATTGACACGGAAATCTAATGCATCGCAGACAATTACAGACCCTCAAGGTAACCGGACATACACTTTCACAGGCGGTACTGGGAGACTTGTCGGGATGTGGTCCGCCATGAACACGATATTCTTCTCCCTTCAAGGCTTCTTCACAGTCTCTGTCACTGCAGCAGAGAATAAACACGTTGACAGGGACGAAACCATCAAACTAGCCACCCGCAAGATTGCTCTGCGAGTGATCCTCCTCTACACGCTCATCGTCTTCACAGTCGGACTCAACGTTCCTTATAATGATATAAATTTACAAGACCAGACTATCAGCTCCATTCGTCGGGGACAAAATTCGCCTGTCATCATCTCCTGTGTGCGGAATGGAGTTACTGGATGGCCTCATTTCTTCAATGCCTTTTATATCTTCTCTGCATTCTCGACTGGAATCAATGGGTTGTATATTTCTAGTAGGCTGCTGCATGCCCTAGCTAGTATCAGGAATGTATGGCCAGCCACTGGGTGGGGAAACAATATCAAAATGCGCCTGGAGCAGACAAACAGTAAGGGTGTGCCTGTTAACGCGGTGCTCGTGAGCTGGGTATTTGCGTTCTTGGGATTCTTGGCGGTTAAGCCTGAGCCTGAAAAGGTATACTTTCATAGTTCCTTCAACGACTGGAAATTGTGCTCACCTATACTCACAGCTCCTTGGACGTTTGGCCATCTTCTCAACCTGCTCCATGCTTATAGTCTACATCTGCACATCCGCGTCATTTCTCTCCTTCAAACGTCTTACCGTAAACGGCGACTCTGACGAAGGAGTCCTCATCTCCACTCCCGACGGCATATTTCTAAACCGCAACGCATCCGACTATCCATACAAATCGCACGGACAATGGGCTCGTGCCGCCTATGCAACCGCCGGCTGCGCCCTCCTTGCTACCTTTAACGGATGGCGCTCCTTCTTAAGCCCTTTCTCCCATGCGGACTTTCTGGCTGCGTATATGGCAATTCTGATTTTTGTGATTTTGGTGGTGGTGTATCATTTGAAGGACGAGCCGGAGTGGATGCCCTGGCACTGGGGAATTAGGAGAACCATGGACATTGGGAATCCGGTGGCGACGAGAGAGAAGGATCCGCAGATGAGGAAGGGGAGGTTGCATAGGGTTGATAAGGAGGTGGTGTGGAGTTGGGGAAATACGAGGGCGTTTTTTGATTGGGTTTGGGTTTGGCTGAAATAAGTAGTGGGTGTTTTGCACAAGCTCGGAACAGGATGACTTGATACTCCTTTGTTCTTAGCTGTCGAGAGGAACCAGGCTTAAGAGATGGAGGGGAAACGATTACTGAGTATTTGTAGACTCAGACTAGATGTGGTTTTGTATAGTGAGCCTTATCTAGGTGATAAAGAGATTATAGAAGCTGTCGAAGATAAATTAAGGGTATGTTTAAGTTTAGTCTTGGAATATCGGGTATAACGGCTCTTTTTGATTACTTTCTTATAAGAGATTCCCGTGAAGTTATTTTAAATATACTTAAATCCTTTAATTAATTTATATTTATACTCTTATATCTCCCCTTTAAAAGGGTATTTATTATTTAATTAATAAAAAGTTAATATACTTTTAAATAATAAATTTACAAGTTAAATTTTCGCTTAATACACTTATATTAAAACAAGGGTTTTTACTAATAAGGGATATTAAAGTCTTAATAAAAAAGATAAGGTTTCTGTAAAATTAATAGTATAAATCTCTTATTTGGACCTAGTGTGAGCCCTTGGGCCAATAAGAATCCTTAAATTCAAGGGGATAATCTCTCGAGTTTAAAATCACGTTTTTATTTAATATACTAGTATTTAATAAATTATATAATTATTATTTAATTTAAAATATAGACTTAAACTAGACTTATTTAAGAAAATTAAAATTATATATTTAGTTTTATTATTAAGGAAATTATAATTTTTTAAAAAGTTTAAAACTAATATTAAAGTTTTAAAATATAATTATAATAATATTATTATATATAATAAGAATAAGAATATTAAAATCACGATTTTCCATTATTTAATTAATAAATTATTAAAAAATAAAATTATATATAATTTGAATTATTATTTAAAATAATTTAATTTTTTTAAAAATCGAAACGAAAAATAAATATAATAAATAAAATACGAAAATTATATAAATATAATATTCTTAAATTTAAAGTTTTAAATAATTTTTATTATTTATATAAAATTTAAAATATTACTTTAATTAAATATATTATATTATTTATAATAATTTAATTTTTAAAAAATAAATATAAAAAATAAATATAATAAATTTAAATATAATATCACGTGACTCTTTATACTTCGAAAAAGCTCTCTTTTAATTAAAGAATTCTTTAATTAAAAAACCTTTTAATAAATAATTATTTAATTAAAGAATATTTTAAATAAAAAGTTTTAATAATAAATTTTTTTTTAATTAAATCTTCTTTTAAATAAAAATTTATTTAAATATAAAAAATTTATTAAATTTTTAATATTTATTAAAATAAATTAATTAAAAAAAATTTTAAAAGAAATTAAATAAAAGTATTAATAAAGAAATAAAAATAATAATAATAATAAATTTATATTTAAAAGAAATATTAATAAAAATATTATTATTAAATATATTAAAATTTATTAATAATTATATAACTTTTATAATTTTTTAATATATAATAATTTTAATTTTAATTTTTTTTTATAAAAAGATTTATTATTTAATATCTTTTTAATTTATTAATAAAAGAAATATGATTTTATTTATAAAAATTAATTTAATTTAATATATAATAAATTATATTATATTTTTATTATAATTTTTATTTTATAAAATTATATTTTTAAATTATATATTATTATAATATTATATTTTTTATAAATTAATTTTTTAATTAATAAACTTTTAATTATTTATAAATTTTTATTTTTATTTTAAAAATTTAATTAAAATATTTTAAATAAATTTTAAATATATTAAAATTTTAAAATTAATATTATATAATTTTATAAATTAAAATATATTAATTTAATATAAAAGTAAAATTAATTAAATAAATTTAAAAAATTATTTTTAATTAATAAATTAATATTAATATATATATTAAAAGTTTTAATTTATAATTCTTTTATTATAATAAACTTGATTTAAGAAAGGAGTCACGTGATAATAATACGCTTATAATTATATATATTTATATATTTATATATTATAAAATAGATAATAATAGATAATAAATTAATAGAATTAATAAATTATAAGACTAGTGAATTCAATATAGAACTAATCTCTGAATCCCCTAAAAGGTTCAGATGAGTATCCGTTATATATATATAAGTGATCACGTGTCTATCCCGCACTTATTCAATAAGGTATATAATAATAATATAATTGATTTATAATTAACTAAAAGAATAAAAGTATATAAACACTTATAAACACTTTGCTAATAGTGTATAATCCAAATTATATATAGACCTGCCGCGTGATTTCCCACGTGACAGTCAGTATATATTATATATATATTTAATATTTATATATATTTAATATTTATATATATTTAATATTTATATATATTTAATATTTATATATATTTAATATTTATATATATT
>KZ613467.1:421904-618234 GCA_002865625.1 Hyaloscypha hepaticicola | reverse complement strand
TATATATATTTAATATTTATATATATTTAATATTTATATATATTTAATATTTATATATATTTAATATTTATATATATTTAATATTTATATATATTTAATAAAATAAAAGTCTTTAATTTATATTTTAATTAATTAAAATAAATTTTATTTAAAGATTTAATTTTTTAATATTTATATATTTTCTTTTTAATTATTCTTTTAATAATATATAATAATAATTTTTTTAAAAAATAAATTTAAATTTAAATTATTAAAATTTATTATTAAAGTTTATATAATTTTATATATATAAATATATTAAATTAAATAAATTTTTAATATTTATTTATTATTTTTTTATTTTTACTTTTTATTAAATTTAAATCCTTATGAATCACGTGATTCTTTTTTTTTTAAAGATTTTTAAATTAATTAAAGATTCGATTATATTATACTAATTTTTTTAAAAAAAAAATATAATTAAATATAATATATTTAAAAGTCTTTTAAACTTTAAAATTAAAATTTATATTTTATTATATTAATAAATATTATTATTATTCTTTTATTCTTTTATTTTAATAAAAATAATAAAAAACACAATTCAAAATCTTATAATAATTAAAAGAGTTTTTAAAAAAAAAATTATTTATATTATTTTATATTATTAAATAAATTTATAAATATTTTATATATATAATTTTATATAAAATATAATTAATTAAATTATATTTAAACTTATTTAAATATTTTTTTAAAATTATTAATTATATTATAATTTCTTATTTTATAATATTTTTAAATTATTTATAAATTAAATTTTATTTTAAATATTAATT
The DNA here is from genome assembly GCA_002865625.1 of Hyaloscypha hepaticicola. Taxonomy (NCBI): domain Eukaryota; kingdom Fungi; phylum Ascomycota; class Leotiomycetes; order Helotiales; family Hyaloscyphaceae; genus Hyaloscypha; species Hyaloscypha hepaticicola. The sequence continues at coordinate 617,416 of KZ613467.1, read as the reverse complement.
TAAATTTAAATTTAAATAATAAAAATAAAATCTTATATAAATTTTTATTATTATAAATCGAATATTTATTTTAATTATTAAAAACTTTTAATTTATACTTTTTATAAAATTTAATATTTATTATAAATTTTTATAAAAAGAATAAAATAATTTAAAAAGTATTTAATATAAATAATAAATATTTATTTTTATATTATAAATTTTATTAATTTAATAAAATTAATATAAATATAATATAAGTTTATTAATTTTTAATTTATATCTTTTTATTATATTTAATAATAAATTATAATATTAATTATTTTAAATATAAAAATATTAAATTTTATTTATAATTTATATTAAAATAAAAAATTTAATAAATTTCTTTTAAGAAAATATTAAATATTTAATATAAAATTAATAATATAATATTATATTTAATTCTTTTATTTATAATAAAATTATTTTAATATAATAATATAAAAATATATAAATTTAAGTTTTTAATAAATATTTACTTTTAAATTAAATATAATTTAATATAAATTAAATTAAAATTTACTTTATAAATATAATTTATTTAAACTTATTCTCTTTAAAATAAACTTTAATATTATATTAATATTAAAGACTTTTGAAAAGTAATTAAAAATAATATCTCTTTTTAATTTAATATTAATTATTTAATTTAATATAATCAAGTCTCTTTTTTATTTAATAATATAATATATTTATTTAAAATAATATATATATTTTGAAAATAATATATTTATTTATTATATTCTTTTTATTCTTATTAATATTATATTAATTAAATAATAAAATAATACTTTTTTAAAAATATTATACTTTTATAAAATATAATTTTATTTAAAGATTAAATAAAAAGAAATAAGATATTATTTTAATTTTATATAAAATAAAAAGAAAATAATTATAATTAAATCTTATTATTCTTTTATTTATTTAAATTTTAACTATTTAATTAATTTTATTAATTTATATTTTTATTAATTATATTTTTATTATTATTTATTAAATTAAAGTCTTTTTTATTATTAAAATTAATAATATAATTAATATTAAAATTCGTATTAATAATAATATTTGCTTTTAATTTAAATATACTTTTAATATTATTTTTAATCTCTTAAATAATATAATATATATAATAAATATAAATATAAAAATAAAAAATAAAAGGGAAAAGAGAAAGTTAAAGACTTTATATTTAATTATATATTAATAATATTTATTAAGAATTATAATTACTTTTAAATATTTTTTCTTTATTTAATTTTTTATTTTAATATTAAAAAGATTATATATTTTTAATTTTAAATCTTTTAATTTATTAAGATTTAAAATAAGACTAATTTATTAAAAGACTTTAATAATAAAATTATAATATCGTATATTAAACTGAATTATTTCGTGATTATATAAATAATTATTTAATTAAAAGAAAAATTTATTATAAAGTATTTAAAAAAAGTAAAAGACTATTATTAAATAAATTAAATATTTAAATATTAATCCTTTAAGAGTAATAATATATAATATATAATAAGTATAATATAATTTAATTTAAATATTCTTAATTTAATATATTATAAATATTCTCCTTTTCGGTTTTATAAACTTTTTTATTTTTTATTCTTTTTAATACTCGTTTTAATATTATTCTTTTTAATTATAAATTAAACCCTTTAATAATTTATTAATAAAGATATTAAGAGATTATATATAATTCGTTTTACTTTTAAGAATAATAAAAATAAATATATTTTAAATAAATAATTCTTTTTTGAAATCTATTTATATTTTTTTTATTTTTAAAAATTTAAATTATTATATAAAATTAATAAAAGAAAAAGACTTCTTTATATTAATATTCTTATAAAAAATAAAAGAGTTTATAATTAAGAGTTTTAATTCGTGATTAAAAGAAAAAAAAATTTATTTTAATTATTATTATATTTAAATAAATAAAATACTAGAATTATAATAAGTTTTAAGATTAAAAATAATATAAATTAATAAATAATATTTTTAATAAAATTAATAATATTTAATAAGAGAATTAAATAAATAATATTTTTATTTTAAAATATTTTAAGAAATTCCTTAAATCTTTCTTTTTAATATATATTAAAATTAATTTAATATAAGATAATTTATTTATATAAATTATAATTATTAAAATAATATATTATTATTTTTATTTTAAAAGTTTAAAATATAAAAAGATAATATAATTATTCTTATTAATATATATTTAATTAATTATAATAAATTTAAAAATAAAGAGAGTTTAATTTATATTTATTATATAATAAAAAAGAAAATAATCGAGTTTAATCTTTTTAATCTTTAATACTTTTATTAAACTATAATTAAAGTTTAATAAAATAATAATATTATAATAATTAAATTAAAATCACTTTTAAATAATTAAATAAAACTCTTTTAATAATTTTAATATTCTCTTTATTTTATATTATTAAAAGATATTAAAGTATTAATAAAAGTTTTAAAATTAAAAATTAAATTATTTTATTTTAAAGTATATTTATTTTCTTAATTTAATATTATAAATATAATATTTTAAATAAAGTTTTTAATATAAAGACTATATATAATAAAGAAATTATTAATAAATAATTATATAATCTTGAAAATATATAATTTTAAATAAAGTATATAATGGATTTTTAATAATTAAATACTTTATAAAATATATAATAATATAATAATAAAAGTACTTTTATATATTTAAGATTATTTATTCGTTTTTAATTTAATTCTTTAATATAATCGAAATGATTTTTAAAATCTTAATAGTTTAATATTTAAAGATTAATATAAGACTTTTATTAAATATTTATATTTAAATAAATTTGATTTTATAAAAATATTTTTTTTTTAAAAAAAAATATTAAAAGCTTTTTATCTTTATTAAATCCGATTAATTATTAAATATAAATAAAATCGAATAAAGTAATTATTAAAGATTTTTATAAACTATTAATTATTTAATATTAAATAAAGAGAATAAAAAAAAGACGAAATTAAGAAATAAAGTCAAATCGAATTAAATAAATAATATTTAATTAATTAAAGAAAAGAGTATTATAAAAATAACTAAAATAAGAAATTATAATCTCGGTATTTTATTATATTTTAAATAATTCAAGAATAATAATAATTATAATAATTTAAGAAAAAGGAAATTATTCACGAATATTTTAAGATTTAAAACGAAATATAATAAATTAAATAATAAATAAGAATAAGAAAGAAAGTAATAAAAAAGATAATAAAATAAAAAGAATTAAATATAAATAATAAAAGAAAAGGAAATAAGAAAAGAGTGAGAAAAGTAAATCTTTATATAAAATTTTAATAATATTATAGATTTTAATTATTAGAATTAATAAATATAATTTATAAATAATTAGTTTTTAATTAATTTATTTCTTATCTATTCTTAAAGTAAAATCTTTATTAAAGTTCAAATAATAAAATAGTATTTTAGAAATAAATTTTTATAATTTTTAATAATTTAAACAATTCGATTTTAATATAATAATCTTTATAAAAGATTTAAAAGTTTAAGGAAATAATATTAAGATTATATTTATAATAGAAATAATAGATTTAATAATAATAATATTAAGAATTAAAGAGATTAAGAAAAAAGAAAAAGGTTAATATTTTATTTATTTTATATTAATTAATTAAAGAGTTTTAAAATATTATTATTAAATTAAATAAAGTCCAAAATATTAAAAAATAATAATTTCTTAAATAAGATTATATAATAAAGTAATTTATTATAATATAATTATTAAAATAAAGAGAGAGTAAAACGTGAATGAATTATTTAAAGAGAGAATTGCGAGACTAGTAAAGATGCGAGTTTATATACCCGTTCGCTATGCTCACGTGACGCTAGCACGTGACCACGTACAGTTGCGCTCTATAAACTTCCAAAATCACTTATATTTAATATAATAAAACTTATTTTATTATAATATTCGAAATTATATTAAATAATAAATTAATATTAATTAATTTTTTTTTAAATTTAAGGATTTAAAATAAGAATTTAATAAAAAACTTTATTTTTACTATTTAAATTCCTTATTTTAAAATAATATTTTTAAAGTTTTATTATTCTTTTATTTATAATTTCGAAAATAATTTTATTTTAATAAAAAGTTAATATTTATTAAAAAAAATTATTTAAAATTTATTTAAAATTTAATTTTAAAATCTTTTAATTCTTTTTATATATTTTATATACTTTAAATATAATATAATATATAATCGAATATTTCTTAATTTAAAGTTTAATAATAACTTTTATAAATAAATATTTTTTATATTTATAAAAATTAAATTTTTATTTATTATTTTAATAATTTAATATATATTTAAAAAGTTTTTTAATATATAATAAATTAAAAATTATTTTATTTTTTAATTTAATATAAATTATTTTAATAAATATTAATTTAATAAAAGAATATTTATAAATAATTATTTATTAAATTAAATAAATTAAGAATTTTTTATATTAAAAGCCTTAATTTAAACTTTTAATAATCTTTAATTTTCTTAATTATATTTAAGATTTATTATAATTCTTTTTATTTTATATTAAATCGAAAAATTTAAAAAAATATATTAATTATTTATTAAATTATTTAATAAAGAGACTTATTTATATATTATTTTAAAAGTTCTTTTTCTTTATTTTTAATTAATTTTATAAAATATATATTTTTAATATAAGAAATATTATAATTATTTTTAATAAAAGTCTTTAATATATAATATATAATATATTTTCTTGAAATTTAATTAATTCCTTATTATAATAATTTATAAAAGTCTTTAAAAGTATTATTTAAGAAAATATTATTTTAAATAATATTAAAAAGAAAAAATTAATATTATTTATTTAATAATATTATATTTAATATTATATTTTTTTAAAGTCTTTAATAAAATTAAATTTATATATATACTCGAGTGTATATTTTTCAAATTATTTATAATTAATAAATAAGATTTTAAAATAAAATCTTTATTTATAAAAAAATTAAAAATTAATTAATATTAATATTATATTATATATTAAATTTAAAAAAGACTTATATAATAATATTTAAAAAGTCCTTTTGATTTATAATAATTTAAGTATTTAAAATAATAAAAAATATTCTTTTAAATTTAATATTTTTATTTATTTCTTTTTTATTTCTTTATTCTTTTTTAAATACTTTAAATTAAATCTATTTATAAGAATTTCAAATTAAATAAAAGTTATTGATTATTAAATATTAATAATTAATAAATTTATAAGTATTTATTTATTTAAATAATTAAGAAATTTTTTAAAATTTAAAATTATTATAATTTTAAAAAAGATATTATTATTAATTAAAGTTTTTAATAATAATCTTTTAAAAAGATTAATATTAAAACTTTCTTATTTTAAAATTATATAATTATTAAATAAAGTAAATTAATTTAATTAAAAAATAAAGACTTTATTTTTATTTATTATTTATTAATTTTAATTAATATAATAGTTTACTTATAGTCTTTAATTAAATATTTAATAATATATATTCTAAAATTATTTAAATCCTCTTAAATTAGATTTAAAGTCTTTTTTAAAAACTAGTTTTTAAAAAGAGAAATTTAGTTTTTAATAGATTTTAGTTTAAAATCAAGATTATTTTAAAGTTTATTATATTAAACTTTAATTAATTAAAATATTTTTAAGTATAATAAATATAAATAAGTCTTTTTATAAATGAAAGTATTTTAATTCGATTAATAACTAAGTTTTAATAAGTGATTAAAGTATAAAAAAGAAAGAAGAAATCGAGGAAATTCGTATATTCTTATAAAAAGCTTTAATATTTTAAGAGTTTCTTTAATAAACTTTTAATTCAAAATTATTTATTAATTTTAAAATATCTTTTTTATTATAAATATTAATTTTTTGGATTATAAATAAGAATATTATTAAATTTATTAATAAAGGATATTCTAGAAATATTATTATAATAATATTATTTAATAATATTTAATAAAGTAATAGAATAATATTAAACTCTCACTAGGCCTTATTAAGCTTAAATCCACTCTAGCGGCCGCCGGGCCGAATTTTTTCAGGGTCACGTGAGTCACGTGATTTTCTAATCGTAATTATATTAATTTAATTATAATTTTTGATATATTATTAATATCCCTTATTCTTAAAATTAAAATAAATAAATTAAAAAGTGTTTTTTTAAAGAGTATTACTCGGTTTAATCTTATTAATATTCGATTTATAATAAATATTTATTATAATAAAGTATTAAATTAAATTCTAGTTTAAAACTAATAAATTAAAACTAATAATTATTTTACTTATTTAAAATCAATAAACTAAAACTAATTATCAATTCTTTTTTTATTTGAAATCGGTAAATTAAAACCGATTTATCGAATTCTTTATTATTTTAAATTAATAAAAGAGAGCCGATTATTGTCTTACTTTAAGGGAATATTATTTATTTTAGTTAAGGGTTAAATTCCGAGATTAATTAGATTATAAAGGACAAGACTATTATCTGTTCTAGTTAAGGATTGAACTCCGAGATTAACTAGATCGTGGAGAATACTGATCATTTCTTATTTTGAGTCGGTAAAGGACTAATTATTATCTTACTTCGTTTTGAGTCGGTAGACCTGAACTGACTGTTAGTAATTAGTAGAGCTAGGCCTAGTTAGCTAGTCTCTCTAGAGGTTTATAATTCAAGGAGATTTAGAATATCAGGGACGGTATTCTGTTATCATTCCTCAAGAACAATCTAGGTCCTTTGCTAGGGAGTATCTTAGTCACCTTTATAAGTTAATGTAAGTAAGCTTAATATTATATAACGGCAAGATCACTGCAAAGGTCGAAGTATAGTATTCAGTTAAATCCAAATGTAATTGAAAATACTAAGCTAAGGAAGCTAAAGGGCGAGGGGAACCTCGACCTTTAAGCACAATCTGTCTGCTTAGTATTTTTGAGGCTGTAACGTTCAACGTTACGGTACATGTGAAGTGTGGCAAGTGCTGTAGCGGCGCCAGCCGTCACACGCAGCACAACCGAAATGCTGGCAATTCCGCATTCGACTTCGAAAGCCTGGATCTCTTTCTTCGGAGCCAAGAGCCAGCTGACAATTTCAACACCGAGTCTCAATATATTGATTCGACTCTTCAAAATCGTGGGAAGGATAGAGGTTCCGAATCTGATTTTGAAAGTCTACAACGGTTTCTTCGTAATCAAGAATATGACCAAGGTTTTGAGCTCGACACCCAAAATGTCTACTCGGCTTCTCAGGTTCTCGAAGATGAAGGGGGCATCCAACACAATTCTCCAGATCTCTCAGATGTTAATATACATCCACAGAATAATGGGAATGAGTCTTCCTTCACAGATTGGTTTGATCTCAATAACCACCCTGCAAATCTGGTCCACCACCCACCCAGCCCTTACGTCAAGAATTATTAGTAGGAATGTCTCACTGGCGGTTGGACCATTTTGGAAGACAATATAGGTCTTGGGTGCCTGAGGTTGGTGTAATATGGCATCATTACACATGGGGAGCAGTTTGCTGGTATTCACATATGATTTGGAAGATACGGTGTTTCCCCAAGGGGTTTGGTACTTTCCAAGTGAAAGTGGCCTCTTGGTTGCATGAGGGCTTAGGGAGCAAGTAAAGGGTATTTTCTTCCATCTTCTGACCACATGGCAGAGTAGCACATTTGTACAGCATATTTGTTCGGGCAGAGGACTAGGGCATTGGAAGCAGCTTGCCACTATTTGCGGTATGCAAGGCGGCTACCCATATTTCAGCTGGCATATAGAAAATGGATCACGAGGCGGTTAGGAATCAACCTTGCTTGTCAAGCAGGCTTTTTGAGGGGTTCTTTAGGTATTTAGAGTGGAAGTGAGCCCTCTTCAGATATATCAGGTAGCTCAAAATCGAGTAACTTGACAAGAAATCCTCTTCTTCCTCGTAATAATGATACCCAATACGCCAACTCTATTTCTTCATTGCTACACTTCTATTTCTTATCTCTTATTAATCCTTTTGACTCGAAATCTCTAGTTCCCATCCCCGTCGCTAGTTCTCAGACGTAGTCGACTTGCAGGCCTTCTCCTTTTCTCCATCTAGATCTTCTGAAAAAAATGATCGTCTACTCTCAATAAGCTGTTCCTAAAAGAGAGCCTTTATCTCCCAAGATAGTTTTGGTATCTTAATCAAAACTTAGACTAACCTTACCGAATTTTCGCCCAATTGAGACTACGAGACTACTATTATCGCATTTATGTAATGCTTTTTGTCCTGATTTAGCCTTCAATTTAACTCTTTTCGTTAGAACGAGAAGAAATGATTCCTCTTTCAATCTTTACATAATTGCCCGGGCTCTCCTCTATCATGACCGTTCCCTCCACTTCCTAATTTAATAATTCTCATTAATCTCTAGACTGGCCTAATAGTAGTTACATCCACCGTTATTATTGAGGTAAGCTTAATACACGCATATATTATTGAAATGGCTCCAGGCGGGTGCCTTTCCGCATGATATATTCCCCCACTTTGAGGTTAATTTAGCAAAGTTTAATCATTTAGCTTAATTCATTGGTTCCAATGTTAACATATCTAATTCTATATGATGCTAACAGACTAGTTAGCTGCAGAAATATGCGACTTCTAATTTGATCCTCTATCCACCTTCCCCCCTTTCTTCCTCGGTTGCGTCGCCTAATTTGTGCACCGGCCACCAGCCCCTTTTCCACCCCCTATTTCTCTCTGTTTACATGTATGCACACTCAATCTATGAAAATTTATCCCAATTAGGTCGGGGGATGGGCTATCAGAGAAGTGAGGCGCGGTGCGCAAAACTCATGAGGTTGTGTTTCTTTGAGCTTAAGGGTGGAACAGTGAATTCATCGCGAAATTTGTATCTACGAATTTCCTTGTAAATTTCATCCGAATTCATTAAGCGAAAGCGCGTTCACGTCACGTCGATTGCCAGTATTTATCGCGAAAGCTTTCTACTTAATTCCTGTCACCAAATCCCATGCCATCACTTCGAGACTCGGCCAGATTACTTCAAAACATTGAGGGCATCGTCCTGGCGGCCACCCCCTATTTCCCTCCCTCCTGCGTAGTTCATCGTAGCGCATTGGCAAACACTTCCTGGCGATTTCCAGCGCAAATGACACAAGGGATCTGCGAGTATTGATGAGAAGAGAAAATACTTAGTATCATGCCAAGAGACGACAAACCTCGACAGAACTCGAAAAATCATATCGCCATGATGAAGAACAGTCATCCGAGCCAACGTGGAGCAATCGACAGCCATGAACATGGCTCGCGGGCCGATGGGGAAAATAATCATGTCGAAGAAGGGAGAGAGCAAGGGCAAGAACAATTTTCCTGGGATTCACTGGAACAAGAATATGAGCACCAGGACGAGCAAGAACAGCAAGCTGATAGCGCCTACGACGACGACAGGTCCTCAAATAGAGGCTCAATCAGCGACCCAACAGAAAATACATGCAATCAGCAAGCTAGTGGGCATAACTGTTTAAGCTGGGAACAAGAAGAAAACAATGCTGACCCTGATGATGACGTTCAAATCAATTCTGATGGCCTTCTTACCGGGTATCCCCAGCAAGAATTGGAGGACAGCCAGCCAAACAACCTCAGTGCCTTCCACCAACGCCAACCCAATTCGTTTTATCAGACTATTGACCCTTCGCTCCTGACAATGCCTCCCCTTGGTCAAGCGCACCTCCCAAGATATGAGCCAGCTCCATCTGTGCAGCACCACTATCAACAACCGCAAGTTGTTCAGCCAGTTGGCCAACAAGGTTGGGTTCAACAACTTCAAATTCCCCAATCACAAACATTCCCGCCGCAACGCGCAATTCGTAATCAAGCAATTGATTCTCTGGCCGCAAGCCAACAGGGAGGAAATATTGGCGGGTTTCAACCACTAAATCTTGCCCAAGTCTCCTCTGCTCCCACTGCGAATCTTAGAGCAACTTCACAGCTTCCTCCAGCAGTACCAACAGGTCAATTCCAACGCTGGCGCTCATTGCCATATGGTCCTTATTTACAGGGTACCCGAACTCCGAGAAAAGTTGTTCGATATAGCTTTTTCAATCGGTGGCTAGAGGCCAATCGCTCTGATATCCCACTGCCAGGCCCATACGGTCGTGGTTTCCGGGACCAGAATGCAGTTTGGGAGAGACTTTCTCCACAAGAGCAGGCGGCGTGTGACGCGTGGATTGTTACACAGATCGAGGCTGAACAGTCCAGACACAGAGCAAATGGCACCGCGAGGTATTTAATGGCTATTTCGACACCAGCAGCCCCAGGTCCTGCTGCTCCTCGCCACGCCAGTTCTCCCAATCAAACACCAACAACAACTCAGAACTCTGCAATCGCCTCTGCCTACAGTTATTCTAATGCATGCTGGCCAAACACCAGACAACCTCCAGCTGCTGCTGCTGCGTTTACTGCCCCACAACCCATGCAAAACCCATGGACTTCGTCATTTCAGCCCACACAACCCCAGGGAGCGCTTCACCAACTTCAGATTGCTCAACTTCAACCTCCTCCTCATCTGAACCACCTCCAGCTCGCGATGGGAGCGCGGCTTCCCATTCGTGTTTCAGCCCGCAATGGAACACACCCAGAGCCAATTTCCCTGCAACCAGTTCTTTCGAACGGGCCGCAGGCACGAATGTACGCTGGATTAAGTCCCAACCAAGTATTTGAGTCTTACTCAACTCATCAGCAAGATGGGATGTGTTCAACGCAGGATCCCCGGATGAGACAAGGACTGAGGGTTGAGCAGTATTCGGGTGCATCTTTGATGACCAGTCAAAATTTCCAGCAACAAGTTGCGCCTGCCACGTTGATGTTATATAGTGTCACTCAAAATGGGGAGAGAAACGATATGGACGAAACCGATGCTGAGTATGGTCATGATGAAGCTGCAGACGAGTATAGTCAGTATGATCGGCCATCGAAGAAGGCACGCAGGTCTTGACCATTTTCTTTCGCGAAGTACTGAGGAAGGATGCATTTGAGTTTTACTCCTGGCTGCGGCACTCATTTCATTAGTCACGGTCACGAGCCATTGACCAGAACACGTGGATAAGGAATAATGCAGGCGATATGGGAGACTTGCTGCTCGGCACTGCACTGAATTGTTCGATTACTTGGTGCCAAGGAGGGCTATGTCACTCTCTTTGCATACTTCTTTCTTTAGCTAATGTCCCAAACATCAACATTGAACCCCACTTTGTAAACCTGATCTGACAGCATTGTGCTACTTAAGATTGAATTTCAACTTTAACTGTCATAAATGATCTAACTTTCTTGAACATTTCCTCCCAACGAACAGCAAAGCGGCTGCCAGTCTAATTAAGCCAACGAGAATGGTGCTTTCTATTTGGATTAGTAACCGGGTTCTGTTCTCTATTTCAGTGCCAGAAGCTTTCTATGATGGTGGCACTTGCCCTTTCTACAGACGGCATTAAGACGATGGTAGAACTTTTCACACCAAGTCCCGGGGTTGTAACCTCTTCAACAAACACTTATCCCCGTTTAGTTACTTAATTGGAATTCCTTTCCCCGTACTTTTGAAAAATTACTCTCCAGTACTCCAAGAGCTGCTTAACCTGAGAAGAATGTTAGAACTCCAACCGAGGCTGTCTTTGTTGAAGAAAGTCTCCTCTTTGTTTTCGTCAAGAGCCTGCCCCGTAGGCTTGCATCGTACTCTTGACATGTGGATCTGCTACCTTAATTGACTCTTTTATGTTGTTTATAAGAAATGTTTTATTATACATCGGATGATTTGAGAGCGATTGGTTGCTTGCCCTGGGGATGGGGAGTATTTACCAAACGAGCAGTACATCAATATCAGGAACTCGTTTTCTCTTCCCATTGCCTGCCAAATCTCCGTTTGTGTCCGAAATAATGAGTCCCAAAAACCCAGTTTTTGCAAGTGCCTCAAATTCTACCACCTATCTCTAGATTGGATTCCTTGTGGTATATATAAGATATTGAGCGAAGTAGGCAAATACTAGGCAACAACCGTCTATCCTTAAAAGTTAAAACACAGACTTTGAGAACGCACGCGATAGGCTCTCAGCATCGCTACTTAGGGGTAGTGCCGAGACTCCCCCCTTCCGTCGGCATCTCTCCCAGAGCCCAACCAAATTTTCGAGACCCATGAACAAGCATACCCTCTCCCCTTGACGCTTACTAGTCCTCTAGCTATTTGCATAGTACTCTGGTAATCATATTGATGGTCGATCGCTTCCCGCTGACGATCTACTCGAGGTTTTTACTTCGAGGTTACGAACCTAATTCAAAATCACCGCCTCGTCTCGATCTCTTTCACTAACGATTTCGCCATTTCTTCATCAAAATCCGAGGTATCCCCATCTAAGGGCGCCATGGGTGTTAAGCTTAACGCAATCGCAACCGTAAAACAAAACGGAAAGTCAGACACCTGTAGGCTGAGCTAGTCATGACCAGAGAAGAGATCGCTCCCACGGACTCGCCAGGAGGAATGACAACGGATGCTACAGGACTTGGAACATTTGCTGAAGATAGTAATGACATGGTGCGCAACTCTTGAATCACAATGGCCCTACTTTGATCAGGCATAAATGCTGACGAGATTGACAGTCTCAACTATACCCAGATGAACAGCTCCAGTTGCATCCCTTGGATGGCAATTGGAACGAAGTGACTGAAGAGGAGCTGACGGCAGCATTCAACGACTTTAATAAAGAGACCTCCCAAGACGGCTTGGCCTACCCAGAACACGGTACAATGGATAAAAGGAACATCCCCTTCAATGAAACTTTGTCTTCGAGTCTCGATTCTTTCAGTAATGAACAGCCGGATGCGGAGACACTTGAAAACGGGACCAAATCCCATGATAATGAGACCGAAAGTATCGATCTCGCCTCCCTGTTCGGAGAGAACGAAGATGAGGTACAGGACGGCCAGAATGGGTTGAACGAAAAAGGTTGGCAAGCTGCCTTCCCAGAACCCGAGACGGAATACAAAAATTCTAATCTTTCCCACAGAGAACAGTTTCACTGGACCACTTCTTCCTTCAAATAAATCGAAACTCCCGCAAGTGCTAACGAGACCTCCAAAATGTCGACTAACCCTTCCTCGACCTTCTCTCTTGACCTTGCCTCAAACTCCCCAAGAGTTCTTGCAGCAGCATGCTCATCCGGGAACTCAGCAAGCAAAGCAGCAGCTTCAGCAGCGCGTAGGACCTAGAGTTTCATTTGGCACCTTAAATCTTATTCATCCTACACCCACTCCAAAACGCGGCCCCAAAGCTGCAAACGCTAAGCAAGTCCAAGCACCTCGTTTGCGTACATCTAGGCAATCTCAGAGAGCAGGCACATCTTCTGTACCAAGTATGACCAGTTCTTCGAACACTTTTGGTGCTCTTAATGTTGCTAGCCAGTACGCACCAAGTGAGATACCTCAACCAGCAAACCGCCACCAACACTTTACCACTGATTCCCGTCAACCAATGCAGAGTTTCGCTAGTCCAAAGGCGCAAACCACAATATTTAATGGCTCTTTTGATAATATGGACCTGAATATCTGGGCAATGGGAGCACACCATACTATTCTCAGAGGAAAGTCTCATGCGCCAGAACGAGCCCTATACAGGATTTAGAGCACGGTACGATGAGCAGGCTCCGAATGCAGATTCTGCTGCCAACATACCTCAAACTTCGTATCACCCACCCCATCCACCCACTGGAGCCTTTTTTTCCCTCAGCATTTCCTAGCTCTCTTAACCCTCCACAAAGACCTCAGCAAATGGAAATCCCTAACACAGGCTCGAGAATAGAACACGAAGATACACTTCGATACTCCTCGCCACCGAGACTTCCCCAAGAGCTCAAGGCTGGTTGAACTACTGGGAGACGCTGTACTTCACCAGGTCGCAGGCAATGGAGAATGATATGTGGCAACGAGGCTCAGTTCCTCCTTCGTACGGCCTATAGCCCTGGGAACAGCGAACCGGTGAAGTTGCCAGAGTGGCCTTCCGCCAAAGCTTTCACCAGCAGCTTATAAACTACGGTGACGATGCTTGGTTGAACCGTGTCAGCCTCATAGACCGTGAAAGGCACTCTGCGGGATATTACTAATCAATGCCTCCTCAGGAAGCACAGGGTATATATGGAGATTATCCGGTGACGGCTCCATTACCCCCACCACAAACTGGAAACAAGAGAGGACCCTCTGATGATGCGCAGATTGAAGTAGGCGGACGAGACTCAAAAGAGGAGTCGACGATATTGAAGGTCTCAACGATAGTCGATGGAGACGAAGGCTATATAAATCGGTTATTGACATTTCTGCATAGATTGCTCACGGAGGAGAGTCAGTAAACACTTCGCACAATTTGGATGAAGGGGTTGATATACATTTTGATAATAGAGATATGGTCTTCGATATGGTTTACTTGGGATTCATGGCACTCTGAGCCACTTCTTTCGGGTGCCGTTGCTACTCGCAATTGGATTCTTTTTAAGCACACTCTGCAAGAGTTAGCAGGCACCTAATAGATACAGACCTACTTCATCTTGTTCTCAGCCCACTTATGATAATCCCTTTTGACAAATCTGAAGCTGCATCTTGTTCATGACCATCATTGGCCAACACTTCAATCCTAAACCAGCTCTGCAGTGAACAGTGCACCTGTATTGTCTAGTAAAGCGCCTTCATTGACCATAAATCTGCAGGAATGTCCCATGGTCTTTCAGAATCTAGAACAGAGATCAGAAAGATGTATATATATAAACTTACCAAGTCAGATAACCCTAAAATAATCCTCTGAGGAAAAGGACACCCGAAAACTCGACACTATGCTCTCTTTGTTGGGTTACAAGCACATATTTGCTGTTTTTAACCACAACTTATCTTGTTTTCTCGATCGAATATGACTTATTGAGATGGGGTGATAATGTAAATTTCGAATTGCATTCTTGTGATGCTGGTGTGTTTCGGCACCGGGACATCAAAGGTTCCCACTGCGGCTCCCTTTCAATCTAAAGCCACCCTCTTGTCGCGTCCAGAATTTGACCGCCACGCAATTGATTCTCGCTCGGATAAGTATTTCAGATTCTCTGAACGCTTGCCTAGAGCCTTAATACCAAAATTCCGAGATTTGATTTACTCCTTTTCACTCTCGGAGTTCCCTCTACCGCTGACCAGCATCCTCTCAATTGCGACGACGAAGAAAATAACTAATTGAGCTCTTGGCAGACGGTTGGTCCTTCTATTCTCCTTGTTCTCTCCCTCCAAACCCGAGGTACCGAGTTTCGTCAATATCAAGGCTACGGCCTTTGCAGGGTGTCCTCTCCAATGCCTGCCGAATGTCATCAGCTACAGCACAGAGGCACGTCTTGCTCTCCTTGCTAACTATAGTCCTAGACACTCGTTCCATATTCCTCGTACGAGACATAATTGTCGTCTTCCCTCTCCCTCCTGCGATCCTTTTGCGACTGCGAGTCCAGACCCAATTCTCTTCGAATAGCACGACGGAGGCACTATCGACGTTCTCCCCTCCTCTACGACTTATACTTCAAACTTTAAGGTACCTCAACTGCCACATATTGTTTGGGAATACTGCATAAAGCATCAAATTGCGCAGGAACATGCTCTCTTCGTCTAGATCCTCCCATGAAAGGCCCTCCGTCTACATCACAACCCAAAGCCTCAATTACCGCTCTTGACGTGTCTACGCCTTCTCTCTACTTAGACAAGATCCGCGAGGGTATCAAAGCAGTCATATACACTTCTCCAGATGCTGCGTTGGCTTGCTGTAGCGCTCTGTCATCTGCTCTGCTGCTGACTACCTGCTGGTTAAAGGTCAGGCATGATCCAATGAACAAGACAGACATAATCATTAGTACTCTCTGATGCAACCTGAATAGAGAAGATCCGTAGCTTTTAATCACAGGTAATAATTCCCAGTTCTGTGGCCTTTCATCCGTTGTCCTCGCACCCTTACAACCCCGAGACCCACCCCCCCCCCTATAAAATTAAAGGCACTCGCCTCGCGTAGCTCCAACTTTCTTCCACAACAACACAACCTCCGTCTTCTTGCACCTTTAAGGCCGCATCTCCTCTGCTCTTGTATTTGCAATAAATCATTGAGCGCGTGACTGTTAGTTACTTCCACATGCGTCTTTTTTGCATATGAAAAGGCTCGCGCTCTCGCCTCACTCTCGACAACTGCTGCCACTTGGCTAAACTCAAGTGCTTCAAGCATCAATTACTGATATCTACAGACTCTAGACTCTTTCTACAAGGTCCAAGAACAATAGGAAGTAAGTCTCCAGACTCCTGGCTGTTCTGTTCTTCCTTTGATCCCGCGATCGTCATCGGCCGATACCGAGCCAAAGCTGACGGGCTCGCCATGCAGAGACTTGCGACGTAACGCCACGAACAGCCGGAAGCCTCGAATACTTTCTGACTTAGACCAGAACAGCAGAGAAATCTTCCATTGCATGTTAGTATCCTCCTCCCTCATCCATCTACTTGACCTGCTATGCCGTGGAGGATAAACTGACCTAAAGACCTCTTATTAGCAACGATCACGTCGAAGAACTCCCTGCTCTGAACAACAACCACCGCAATTCGAAGCAAATCCGGCCTTGAGATCGATCTCTCCTCCACTTTCTGCTACTCTGTAAGTACACTGAAGTACACCTTCAAGCATTCTGTCCCTCTTCCCACCTCTTCTCTGTGCACATCACAACCTCCTCATCCCCTTCAGGGCATGCCACTATCGTCTTCCAGCACATTCCCCTTTCCCTCCACAAATTCCACCCTGAAAGTACGGTCCATTCAAACACCCCTACCCATTTTCTTAACTTGGGAAGAGCTGCTATTTTCTTTTTGAATTCGCGTCGCCAAATTCACTTTCCCGAGTTTGAACAACTCGCTAGCCGAGAACAAAAGCCTTCAGGTTGTCTTGCTTGAGCTTGCCTTCATCATCCATTCTTCTTCCCAACCCCTTCTTCCTTCAACTTCATCGCGCCGGATCTGCTTTCCATCAAGAACAGCAATCCCAACGCGTTCTCTTTATCACTCTGAAAACGCTTCTTGTAGCTCTTGAAGATGCGTCTTGCTGCGCAAAGACTTAAGAGTTACTGACGCTGACATCTTCTGCAAAGCTCAGACACCATATCTGGTAAGATCAAAGCAAAGAACATCTGACGAGATGGCCTCCAACAACAACAGAGCTCTCGCTGGCAACCAGGCCGCCGGCGCGAATAACGTAGTCGCTGGATCTTTGGTAGGTTTCCTCAATCCATGTGAGTGCAACATTGACTGATAGCATCTAGAACGCATGGATTAACCAACAACAACGCGTAAGTAGCCTCAATCAACTTCGGATCAGAGCAAAGCTAACTACTTTGCAGAACGCGAGCGCCATTGCGCCCAGCGGTGGAGCACTAGATGGCTCTGTCCCCTGGGACCCTCTCTTGAGCGTTCTGCCCAGCGCCTCTCGAGTGTCGGAGCAAAACTTCTTTGACCTCGATTTCAGACCGCACGACCCACAATTTGATGCCGATGTCGAAGCTCCGGCGAATGCTGAGAGGGTCGATGACTTTCCAGCTGCGAACTTCGAACCTGATCCAGAGCAAGAGGGCAATTTCGAGGCGGATAGCTTCGCTGAAGAAGCACCAGATACCGCAGAGACAAGCTCTGAAGTTGATGAAGAGCAGGCTGTTGCCCTCGTTGACCACATCGTCCCGTCTGAATCATGTCTCGTCCCCGAAAATGAGATCAACAGATCTTCGCACCTCACTCCGAATTCAGACGTCGGCGTTCCTGGATTTGAGTCTGCTCAAGATCCCATTGGTTCTGACTCCGAGGCAGCAACAGGTTCTGTTTCAGACCTTGTCCAGAGTCAGGTACCAGGAACTGGAGCTGGACCGCAACATATTCCAATTGCGGCCGGGGTACAAATCGTTGTGCCAGCATCCGCCGCAAATATCTCAGGGAATCAGATTCCCAGATCAATCGCACCGAATGCCCCTAGCACGACTGGGGTTCAACAACCGCCTGCCACGACAAACACAGGCGCTCGCAGAAGAGGAGGATATGTACCCAAAATTCAGACCAGACCACCACGCACGCGTGGCCCCCTTCAACAACGCCCTATCCCGGTCTGGCCAGAATTTATCCATGTGACGCCGGCGGTGCGTGCAAATGCTGCTGGACACGAGGCAGCACTGTGGATGATAACCCACGCTCGGAATGTCCCCGGCTTAAAGACGCTCGGAAACACAGATCTCATCACATCGAGCACGAGGAGCGGCGATACGCCCGGGGATTGGAAACCAGTCGTGATTGCCAACTTCCTCAACGAATGGATCAGCCATCGTCATGGCCTGGTCCTTTGGAAGAAGGAAGGCAAGACATTCCGGGAGCAGATCAACTGGTACGATCGCCGTCCTCTCATGGAGCAGGCAGACATCCGCATATTCATCACTGAGCAAGTCGAGGCCTTGCTGCCAGCTGCGGATCAACAACGCATTGCGCAGCTAAGGCAAAACTACCAGAGTCCAGCCAGCCAGTTGGCCACCCAAGTTGCGAATGGAACCTGGCAACCGCCAATATTTGGCCCTCCAAGTGCAGCGTTTCTGGCCGAAGTAGCAGCGCATGATGCAGCTGCGACAGCAGCCCAGGTAAATTCTGGAACACAGATGAACCAGATGGGCTCTGGTCTTGGAGGTGGACCAGTTGTTGGGACTGGAGGTGGGCTCAGTAGTAGCCAGCCTCCTGCAGGTAGTGGAGGATCTGGGGCAAGCAGCTCGGCTGCTGGTGGTATCCAAGCTCCTCAGCCTCCAGGAAATAACCAAGAAGACAGCAGAAAGCGTGGTCGAGAGGATGAGGATTCTGAGGATGGTGTGATCGTGGTTGATGCAGATGGCGAGGAGCCGCAGCCAGATACGCCTCCACGACGCAAGAAAACTCGTCGAGCCGGAGCTGGGCCCCAGTCGAACCTGCAAGTTATGGGTGGCGCAAGCATCCAAGATATACAGCCGATGAGGAACTCGAGTCAGCCGAACAGCAGCAGCAGGCAATCTCGGGTAGGTCGAAGAACTCAAGAAGACCAGTGCCGAAATCAAGGCCAAAACACTCTGAACGATCATAGAACTACTTCGCAGACTCGCCCTGGGAGCTCGCTCAGTTCAAACATGCATGGAACCGGCATGTATCCTGATCCTGAATTGTACGAAATGGGTCCTTTGACAAGTCGGAGCTTGAATAATGACTTCGATACTCTTCATCAACATCAGCAAGCTGGGGTCTACACTTCGTTCTCGACCCCAGAATCTGCTGGCATGCCGTACATCGATTCTGCCTTGTACGGATACGGTGGAAGTTCTGAATCTGCCCAACAATCTGCTTTTGGATATGCCTATCAGACACATGTCGAGTCCTTTGCCCAGCCGAGTCGACATTCTGAACCAGGCACCATGAGTCTCCGTGACGATGGTGAGAATCAGAATTTGGAGCTCGGCAATTACACCTATCCCTATTCGACTCGGTCTGACGGAGGTATGACCCAGGGACAGCAGATAAATGGCTTCAGCGACTACCCATACGGTATGAATGATGGAGGCTCATCCATTTATGGCCACATGAGAAATCCGGACCACCAGGAGGAAAACGACGACGGTTGGTCAGTCCCAGAAATGCCGGAAGATGGGTCGGATGGTTTTTGGTGAGCCTCAGCTCAGTCGGACATAGCTTTGGGTGAGATGTCATTGGATCTATTGAAGCATCTGGTCAGAAAATTGAGTGAGCACGGGAAGGGAGTTATCTTGCATTTGAGGAAGTAATATTGTCGTGAGTTCGGATTATGCGACATACCTGCATGGTTCTTCGCTCGCATCTTCCAATTTTGGAAGTTGGTCGAGCATCGCACGGGCGTCTCTGGCAGGAAGGCGCATACCTTGCAATCTTGGTACCAATGGGGAAATTCATGCATTGTTGGAGTTTATGATACCCAGGGAATCGGTTTTTTGGGTCTTTTTCTCTTTGGAGCATAATATTGTGCTTCCTTGAAAGGAGCCGGCAGGATTTTGAGTTATTGCTGAAAGCAGACTCTTGGGAAAGGTATTGGCGTTTGGAAGATTTCGGATTTCGGATTTTTTGATGAGATGGGCGCTTTTCTTCGAGGAAGCGAGCACTCTAGGAGTGGCAGAAAGCCCTTCCGGAAGGATTCCAGTTTTTGGCGTATTCGAAACTGAAGATAGTGAAACGATAAACACACCCCCCTTCCCCAGGGTTTGTATCTCGTGAAGTCTCTGGGTTGTAACATTACTGTATTTGTTGAGGTTGCTGAGGGGGCTCAAGTGAGCCCGGAGATCTGTAATATGAGTCAGCCAAATTTCATATCTCTTTTCAAACTTCTGGTATATATATCCTCGTTTCCTAATTTCTTGGTCTCCCAACGCGGACTTTCAACTGCTTTTGGTTCGAGAAATGTCGGTATCTATCCCATTTACCAGTTCTTAAAGCGTAAAGGCATAACATGTCTTGACTTACAACCTCTGTTCCTTCTGCTACAATCGATCAAGTGGATCCTGCAAACATTCAAAGTCAGTATCCTGATCGAGATGTGCTGATCAAATGCTGACCAAATCCACCTCTCAAAAAGCCAGAATCTCGTTTCCCCACCAACGTCGAAGCCAATAAAAGTACTTCACGAAACGAGCCATTCATTCAGGGGTAAAACTTACCAAGTCATCCACCATAACCACGAAATTCGACCTTATTGCCCCAAAATATCCTAGTCATGCTGATTGGAGTCTAGAATCTCTTTCTGCCGTCGAATGGGGCGCGCCACTTTCTCAAGGAAATTTCTGCGTGAGATTGCCTGTAATGTTGCCCAGCTCATTTTCCCCCGTCTCCTTCCCGACAGAAACCTTCATCAGCACGATTCAACCCCCTCAAATATCAATAGCGCTCACCTTTCACCTTCCTAGGAATTCAATAAATCTGTTCATCGTACCCGTCGTCCATCAACTTTCCTGTCTCAATCGCCGTCGCACAGGGTAGATGTCTTCAGGGGCTCAGAGTGTCTCCTTAATTGGGCGCAGAGGTGGTGGTTAGAGAGCAGGTGAGCTGAGATCCGTCAGCTCTGACCTGTTGCTCATTCTGAAAGTGACACTTTGGTCCCCCAAGTCTCTCACAGAAACACATCTGACGAGTCGTCTTTGCGATTGACCCTCCCGTTCCACCTCCGCAGAGGATTCTCATATTCGAAACGATCTGCGGCAGACGAACAGTCCAAGTGGGACTGGCATCCATCTTGCTTGTATTTGGCAAGCACGCCCTTCTTTGCTCTTGCCTCTTTGGTCGTTCCTTCCTTCTCAAGATCATCGGCAACGGGACTAACAGCACACCAAGGTAGACTGGCAGGAGACCTCCTGGCTTCATCCACGACGGAGATCTCTCCCTCGTCCGCGAGGTACTGTACGGATCTTGGAATGCCACGCTTAGGAACTGCAACGCGAACCACTGCTTGACCAACTCAGAGCTGCAGCGTATCGAATCCTGCGTACCTTTTGGTGCCTCTTGCGAAACCAGAATATTGTGCGAAACTGCCCGGTAACATGTCGAAACCCTTTCCTGTTGCGTACTATCATTAGCAATGCTGATCTTTCTGTTGTTACATAGTTTATAATCTTACCTTATCTCGAATACTCTCAATCCGTCCTACTCGATTCGTTCCTCAGTCCGGACAACTTTCGGGGCATTCTCTTCGTCCACGAACGTATGGCATATCGTTGCCACTTCCTTGATACTGGCTCCTTCCGGATACATAAGGCTATTGGGAAAGAATCTTCAACTTTGCATACCATTGTGGTAGGAGAGCTGGTACGACATCATGAAAATGGAAGCTTGAGAACTCCTCGCCGCCCCTAGACAACCTCCTCAAATTTTTGCAACGCCTTGCATTTCCGAACGATTAATCTCAAATATCTCGGGCTCCGCGGTGTTGCACTTTCTGAAGCAATCTCTCGATTCTTAGACGTTGCTCGACGACTCGGTAGCGTCCTCAACAGTCAAGGCAGCTCGCATCTGACCACCGTCTTCAACTCCTCCAAAATAAAGTACGCAAACAAAATCAAACAAAAGAAGGTCAAGAAAAGCGCCTCACGAGATCTGACATCTTCCGAAAAGGTTTTACTTTCACAGGATCGGATTGAGATTCGTTGGCGCTTACTTACCTTCCCTATGGTGATAGGAACCTTCAAAAACAAATTGTGCTGCTTGCCTTCACACTTCTGGCAGAAACGAAATGGGAAACGGCCTTATCCCAGATATCTTGTCCTTCACTAAACCTCCTTGATTCTTCCGCGATTGCCTTTATAGCAAGATTCGCAGAGATGTCCTTTATCCCAAGATCCAAGAGGGTAGACAACTTTCTCTTAATTCAACCTCCTTCGCAAGCATTCTCAAATCCCTGCATCTCGCCACGATAAGGGAGTTTCGGAAATGGGTTCTTCGTAAGTGTAGTCGGTTTTGCGCTGTCCAAGAATTGACGCTTTGTAGCCTGCAGAATGTCCAAACGTCAGCATTTCCCTAAAGAATAAAGACTTCCTCGTACCCGGATCGAGCATTCCTCGAACAAAGAGGTCATGGAGCTCCACCAGTCTTTTTACCTTTCTCCCTCGAAAGTGTTTTTATCATGCCGGAGTTAGCATTGCCTCCGAACTAGACAATGAAGATCTCGGATCTGGCTCTGATTTGTTCAGCCTCCGCAAGATGACGAAGATATCGGACAAGGCTTTAGGATTGATAGAATTGCAGAGAGTAATCGATCTGTCTGATCCTCGCTGATGGGTTTGAAGCTCCATACTTCCAGCCAGAACAGAGAGATCTAAGACACAATACAGCTTACTGAATTGTTCTTCGTGTCGATCGACCCTGGAAAAAAGGAGGGCTATTCAAGGTACGGATGTATCTCGAAGATGCATACATGAAGCACTTCAATTGCTGAGAGAAAACCTTCCTGGAGAAATTTGTCGAGAGTTCGAATGCTGTAGCATCAAAACTTCGTCGTAAAACTCCCTTCGCTATCCATTCCAAATCAGCTTATCGAAGCAGCTGGACCGATGCCGCTAGAATACGCAATCTCGAGCACTCCGCCGGAAGGTTTAACCCGATAAGCGCACCCAAATGAATTGCTGGTATCGGCCTGCCGTATTGGTGATGGTGGCTTTGTGGAACCAGAGAAGGTGTCGTCGATACAGTCCGATCTCCCTGTCATCCGAAGCAACCACCGGCTCAGAGTGGATTTGCCGATCAGAGAGTGCAGCTTCCACCAATAAGATGATAAAGTATAACTTCGTCTTAACCCTCGGTATATTATGTAACAGCACCAAATTCTGGGTAGTTGGTCGTCGTCGTTCGGTGCCCCGGGGCCCGCTCCGCAATGCGAGAGGTCGCAGAACGAGATGTTGATCATGTTGGGAGATAGACTTCTTCGAACAGTCAACTTTCTCTCGCCTCATTATCTCAAGTGGTGGGCTTGAGAGCCCCGACATGATCTCCTTCTCGGAACAGATGTTGATTGACATTTCATTAAAACTAGCAGTTGGTGGTGCTACACATTTGCCACTTGGACGTCAGTCACAGGAATGAGAGGATTCCACGGCCGACCTTTTTGCTTCTCATAACATCTCCAGGCGCAAGCTAATGTGCTCCAGGTCTTTAAGAGATGCTACCTCCATGCGCTCTTCTCAATTCCGAGATAGTATGAAATTGCTGAAATTGTCGAAGTGGGTTGTTCCCAACGGTCTGGTCTTCCTAAAAAGCACCACACCTCGTACCTTTGGGCCAAATCACGCCAGCCCAACAAGTTGCAGTTGGCTCCAAGTTCCCGGTGCCGTTTCCTAGACTGTACGGGGTGATAAAAGCATGTCGCATAGTTCCCAAACCTCGAATCGTCGAAAGCCTTTTGTTGCTGGAAGGAAGGCTGATGCTGCATAAAAAGCAGTACACCTCCGACTCTCTGGCCGACTCGCCCTAGGTTCTCGGAGATAATTGACGCCTTTATCCGAGTTATCCTATCTAAATAGTATGTAGTTGCTGAAATTTCTGCAGAATCGTTCAATTGGAGTAGCGGCAGGGGATAATGAACCAAGGCCAACAATCTCAGGTCGAATAAGTAGTTCCATTACCGAAATTATGGCTTCATCCGACATAATGAAACAATCGCCGTATATTTGCGAGGCAGCTCTGGCTTCCAACGACGAGGAACGGCTCGTCAAGGAAGACTCTGCCAGGTGATCCTTCCTCGCAGGTCGTCGACAAATCAAGGAAGTTCGATGGCTCGGGAAGGATGCCGGGGACTTGAAGATTGTTGACTTGCTTCTGACCCGGCAGGAGACAAAAGACGCTCGACAGAATCCAGCAACTACTGTTGCAATAGTGGGATAGGTGTTGAAGTCTAGTGAGGAATCGAGGTACTAAAATTTGGCATCAATACATTTATTTTCAAAAAGTTTAATAGCCAGAGAGAGTAGCTTACGAAAAAGCTAAGGTAAGCTCTGTCGGATTTCGGTCCTTGACGGTTACAGGGAAGGCGCACAACACTACCTCTAAGTATCATGTGGGCGAAATTTTTGCTCCTTCAAGAGGTTTAGATTTTTCTTTAACCTCTAGAGCTTGAGGCGCCTCTTGGGCTTCTCTTGCAAAAATCTAGGAAGTTCATGGAGGTCAGTACCCTGTCCTCCTGACACTTGACGAGGTCAGAGCGTCACGTACCTTGGGAACCGCTGGAAGTGCAAAACGCTTGAAAATTTGATCATTGGACACTAGGATGGGGATCTCCCTTAATCATGAGTGGCTAACTTGAAAGATTTTTCGAAGCCTAGCAGTATAGTGTCGGTCTCCCTCAGAAGGGTTTTGTGGAGAAGAACAGCTCCCTGGCAAGGCGGTTTCGTTGTAATTTATATCATTTTCACGATCCAAGTACGGATCCAAATACTCGCCCATTCATAATTGGGGTTATTGTGAACACTCACCTTTTCTAAATGTCCTTCCTCTGATATGCTTTGGTCATTGCTTCTTCGCGTTCTTCAAAACTATTGTCCTAGTCGAATGTTGATTCGAGGGCATCAGTAGTCAAATCTGTTGGAACTCTCATGGGGATTTGCATACTAATTGTCGAGAATATATTCATGGAGATCTTCTACTGGCTCTTCTGGAGTAGTTGGTGCCGTAGGAGCTTGCGAACTTGAAGAGGCCGAAGAAGTAGTTCTTATTGCCACCTCTTTTCGGGTTCTTAGAACTCTCAATGACTCGGGTAGTTGCTTTGCGGAGTTTAACGTATCTTGTTTTCCAATTCTGAAATTCATTATCACCCATAGCAGTTCTTCCTAGGTGAAGGTTCCTACTTCGTACTTAGCCCAAATATCGTTATTGAAATTGCTGAAAGAAAAAAGAAAAGAAAATATTGGGAATTGAAAAAGTAACGGCGACTTACTCGTTCATCTGTCTATATACTTTTTCCAAAACATGCAACCGCTGTAATTTACTTGCTGAGACTTGAGCTCGGGCTCTTCGAAATTTAGCCATATTGCGTGACATGCGGCCGTCGAAATATTTTGTTCTGTGCGCATCAATCGTCGAGTTGTCCGTAAGTAGTTTTTACACTATTGTTAATATCTTGCAACGCTCCAATCATGACAGACATTGACGAGAAGATATCAAAACAGAGGAGTTTGAAGACTGAATAGATGTTGATTGAATAGCTATTGATAGATGATGAGGATTTGAGGTTCGAGAGTTGTGAACAAAGTACAAGGAGACAAGACGCTGGTAGAGGACGGCAAGGAAAGCCAAGAAAACCTTAGAGATTGAAGTCATTGGTTAGCCCAGCAACAAACACTATGAGAAGAGGAAGTTTTACCTATTGAATAAAAGGGGTAGTTCAACTACACCTTGTGGCAAATCCTAACAGAAGGAGAATGGGTAAAAGGGGCCCCAAGGAAAAATAATGTGGGGAAAGAAGAGAAAAACTGCGTTGAAGGAGCTAGAGGTAGCATAGCGACCTTAAATCAACCATGCTACTGCAATTGATTGCAAGGTCGAAACAGATATCTGGCTCATTTGGTGTAATTCATTCGAATGCAATCGAGAGGCTGATTGTAAGAAAGCTCGGAGACCTCGATGACGAGCAGATGTCGATGAAGTGGAAACAGTCCTGCAAGGAAAAAAATGATTAGCAATTTGTTGAATCAACGAAAGAAAGAGAACAGGGATTGCAAAGTCGACAAGTTCTTCGAACGACTGAACGGATAGCTTGACGATGCAAGAGGGATTCAGGACGTGTACGGAGAACAAAAGGTATGTGCTTACCGTTCCTCCTTCTTGTGCGCCTCGACTCTGAAAGTAGCAAAGCCTAACAGTCCACGATCGACACCATACTTCTGCGTCGCAGTAGGGATTACGCTGTAAGTCAGACAATCCGTGCTGAGAGAAGAAAATTGAAGGTCAAAAATAATCGAGGAGAAGCAGACGGAGCAACGATAAGCGTATGGCATAGATTGGGATGATTGCGAAGGTAAGACGGGAGGGGAATTTGTTTCGTTTAAACAATCGGGTGCGCGGCTCTTCCGCGTAAGAGCGGCGAATCACGGGGCAGGACAACTCCATGTCGAGGATTTTGTCTGGAGAAGGGACGGCTGAGAACGGCAGGCTCGATGATGGATTTGCTACGGTTCCTTGTTTTATCCTCCAAAAACAAAAAGCGCCTTTCCAATTCGAAAACCAAGTCTGTAATCAGACGGGCGAAACAGTACCACGGCAAAGCGGAAAGTCTCTCGCGGGCTTCGTTCCATTTGATGTGGTAGAGGTCTACGGGGTGCAATGATGGAGGCCCGGTTCTAGTCTGGCGTCGTCGACAAAGCTCGTTGTACACGTCGACTCGCAGTTCCTTCAATTGTCCATCTTGCAAAGTCGAAAGCTTTTCACGAGCTGCAAGTCTGGCGGGGGTCTTGGTCTGAAGAGGTGCTGCATACCCTTCAAGTGATATGTATTGCTGGAACAATTCAGGATCTGGGCTGGAGTTTTGCCCAGTTATTGCCGTAACGGGGACAGGTTCGTAGACAAAGCTCTGCTCGATTGTTGCAGCTACCTCAACCCGTCGGGCTTGTTGGGGGGGCTCCATCGAGTAGGGTGGTGGACTCTCGGTCGGCGGGGTAGGAAGTTGGTCTGTGGGGTTCTGGGGCGATGGCTGGAACCTTGTTATGCCCGCAGCCTTGGAGATATCCTCCAGTCCATCAATAAGATTCTTCAGACGCTTGACTTTCTCATCGAACCTCTTGGCATCACAGACAGCCCACTTAGCCAAGGCGAGGAATGATTTTTGCTTCTGGTTATCCTTCATCCGTTGTTGAAGATACTTTGCAGGCCGAAACAAGCCACTATGAGGCTTAGAATCACGTTGAGTTTTCTCATCTTCATGAGTCTCAGGTATTAGACGTGGTCTGAGTTCGTATCGTCTTTGAAGAACCTCTATCTCGGCCAGGAGGAACGCGATACTGTTGATAATCTGTGTGACGATGGTTTCGACTTCGGGCTTGCTGAGGATAGAACTTTGGAGGTGGTGAGCTCCGTCAATATGAAGGCCGACCTGTGACGCGTGAGTATGTCAAGGTTTAAGCGAGACGATACCGGATTCGACTCACTGATTGCCCCCAGAGGCGGATGCGAAGCCATTGAACTGACAATTCAGTACACAAAATCTCGTACTCACTGCCGAAGTCCTGGGAGGTGAGAATGGACTTGAGGCTATCCATGCAGTCGCAGGAAAGGGTCACTAGGGAGCCCATGCTGAAGAGGAGTCCTGGGCAGTGAGAATCAACGAAAAGCGTGATTGACCCGGCCCATTTCACTCAAAATGGGAAGTAGAGAAGAAGATGCGAACTGAAAGGGGTTTGTGCAGGTCATATCGTGGGGAAGCGCCTGTGTTGCACGAAAGACAGCCATCCCGTGTGATACCTGCGAGAGTGATGCATACATACCGACGCCCCAAACTTGGCATGAGGCTCAAGACAAGTGGATTGGCAGCCTGAAGGGCGAAAGTCGAGCGAGAAGGCTCATGAAACAATGTCCATCCCGTGATTGGTCTTTTCCGAGAAACATCGAGGTCAGGGCGATGGGGGCGGAAGCTCATTGAGGAGTTGAGCGGGGCGAGGCCGACTTGAAACAAGAGACGGGCGCCACCAGGGGAGGCACCTACCGTGGCACGGCAGGCTGAGCTTGCCATTCGTCGAAATGACAGCTTTTCTCAAGACATTTCGAGACCTGTAACGATTTGTCTGTGATCGCTTGACTGCCGTATAAGGGGCTTCGTCCTTGTCCTGTGCCGGATGCCGGGAGTGTTGCGGTGAAGGAGTTGAAGGCACGGCAGCAGTGAGGCCGGCAAACAGAGAAATGACATTTGGTACCGCTTACTGGCCTTGCACTCGTATCAAATTGAAGAAACGTTACATAGGTTTGGGTGAGGTTAAGGTGTTGGTGTTCATGTTAGGTTTCCAAAGTGATTGTGGATTTGCTCATGAAGAGAAGAGAAGAAATAATCAAGAGACGTCAAACTGTGAAGACAACGGACGGCCAGGCAAACCAGGGCACCTGGACCTGGACCTGCAGTTCGTCCCAGATCACGGGAGCGGCCGCTCTAGCGTGCTCAATTCTACGCGCAGGATGAGTATTAACTATTAACCTAAGGTATCTAATCACCACGGGCAACCCCAAGCGGTTGAACCCTGCATGTGTGAAACATCTTTGACGTGCAGCGGAGCATTGCTAAGCTGCAAGGGGCAACGCGGTGCTTGAAAATAGCGCAGAGAGACGCGTCTAAGCTGCAACAGGTATTCCACGCACTGCAAATAATCAACATCAGCCAGAAAGGACCTTCACCCCAAGCCACTGCCCCCGCACAGCCATTGACGCTCCCCTGACTCTATCATCTTAAGATCCACACATAAACCAAGCAAAGAGAACCTCCATCTCCGGCTTCAATATTGCTGCAAAAGTAATAGCAAAACCCCCTTCCACGCGCAGCCAGCCAACCAGACACGTCAACGGAAGTCGCGAACAACAAATCTAGCTACCTTAGCCTTTGCCTCTCGCTTCTCCACACACCCTCTGGCCTCTGAACCTTCTCCAAATTCCTCCTCGTCCACGTTCCGGATCTGCACTCTCCACAACTCTTGCTCTTGCATCTGCCACGTTCTGCGCGCGCATCAAGACCTTCCGAATAAACGATTCTCGAGCACCATGGCGCTTCAAGCTGCATACAGACAATTTCTGGATGCTCCAAACCCCTCGCTGCTGGCTGATAACGCGTCGCTGCACTACATTACAACTCTCACCACCTTCAATGGCCCAGCGGAAATCAGCAAACACCTCGCCAACCAAGGTCGCGAGCTCGAAAAAAAGGAGGAGAAATTCTTGGATGTGATTGAAAATGGAAACGCTCTAGCAGTAGAGGTTCACACAACACTCGAATTCCGCACAGGAGGCGGGGCCTACCTCCCAAGCTTGGACGATAACTTCCTTACGGATCGCGTTGTTACGTTCCCAATCGTGTGTAACCTTTCTGCTTTCGACTGCAACGTGCTGACCCTCTGCCACAGATTCACATTGTTACCTTCGATGCGAACGGAAAGATTCAACAAATCCGACAAAATTGGGACCAAGGTTCTCTCCTCAAATTAATCGATGTCATTGGCAAAACCGGACGCAATTGGCCCATTCGTGACGGTGTTGACCAAATCAAGCTGATCGCATCGAGTGTCAAGTCTGCTGGAAAGACGCCGGTCGATTCTGCAGCACGCAAAGATGAGCAGGACATCACTCGATCCCGAGGCAACTCTACAAATGTCACTCGCGATCCTCATGCGTCCTTGTCACTATTTGCACCTCGCGATAAGAACCTCAGTGATACACTCCCAGCTGTCGTTGCTCCTCGCGCATCCGCCAAGCCACCTCCACGCGACTACCATGATCTTTTTGTTGGCAATGATTCAGACAATTCTCCAGCGTCCCAAGCCAAGACTCCAGTTGCCAAGCGCGCTGAATCCCCATTCAAAGAAAGCGTCATTGCTCCCAAAGGTGGTGCTAGCAAGAATTATGGGCCTTCTCGTCTATTCGACACCGAGGATGCCGAAGTTGAATCGCCACTGAAGAATCATTCTGCTGAGCACCTCTACCGTCCCAACCCCACCAAATACCAACACTTCGACTTTGGTGATAACAGCGAGGAGCCACAAGTCAAGCATACTCCTCTGAAGCAGGTGAAGTCCAGCAAGCATGGAAGCCAATGGAACTTTGATGACTTCAATACTCCAGCAAAGGTTGTTCCTACCAAAGTCCTCCGTACCAACGAGGTCCGCCATTGGGGCAACAGCGATGATGAGGTTGTCGACAGCCCCATCAAAACCAAGAAGGTCCATCATCCACGTAAGGATGCCGATGCTCATTTCGAGTTCAAGGACGACGGCGAAGTCGAACGCCCTCTCATTGGTCGTCCTCGTGGAGCAGGCCACAACACAGGTCTAGGTCTTTATCAGAACAACCTCTACGATGATGAAACTGGTGCACCAACTACAGAAGAGCCAAAGCATGTCGACACAATCGCCAACGTCAAGGACCGATCCAAAGACTTCGACCCGCACTTCAAGTTCACCGACGTTGACTCCCCGGGCCAGAAGCCAGCGCCCGCCAAGATCTCTGACGACCGCGCCAAAGTTGTTAAGATGATGGAAGCTAACTGGTCTGCCACCGATACATCCCCCAGCCAAAAGGAGAACGTTCCCGCCTCGCCCACCACCTCAAGACCTACGACCGGAGCAGGCAAAGGCCCACTGGCTGAAGCTACAAACACAATGAGCAATCGAAACGACAACCCCAAGGGCATCACCATCGGCGGCGACGGCATGGGCGGCAAGAAAGGCAGTGGCAGACAATGGGGCTTCGGTGACGATAGTGACGGTGAGGAGGCCAATAATGCGAGTAAGAACAAATTCGTCTCCGGTCGTCAACAGGGCAAGGCTCAGGCTACTGGTGGTGATTTCTGGGATTTCTAGATGGATCTTGGATATTCCAAAGCCCCTTCAAAGGGTGAAAGTTGTCTTACGGCTGGATAATGCCTAATGAGTATGAGGTTACGACACTGCAAGCATTCCTCCATCAAACTGCTTTTTTCCTTGGCTTTCTGCCTCAACTTGTTTCTGTATGTTTAGAATATGAACGTGATGCGCGATGTCTTTCCTTTCGATTATTTCGTTCTGGTCTTCTGTGACGGATGGATGATGTTCTTTGGAGAAGCGAAGTGGTGTTGATGAGGGGGAAGAAAAAATTGGATTAGATACGAGGTGGTTGGATTCGTCCTGGTGTTGGAAGTGAGAGTAGAGATGGTGGGAGAGGAGAAAGTGTGTATGCTAAATTATGTAATGGATATTTTATGATAGCCAAAAACCAAAAATTAAATCTTCTCTCAAGAAGCCCTACTGCCACGTGACGAGGAGTATATAAGGTATTCGACCTCTGTTCTGTTGCAAGCCACCCACTTAATCCGTTGTATGCTGGCTACACCAGATGTGACGTCGCACGTACCAACTCATTAACGTCACTACTTCTCTTCCCTATGATTATAATATGCCGTGTAAATCGGAGAGTAGAAATGATACTGTGTAGGTAGCTCAAGCTGAGATCCAACGTGTCAACCAGCAGCATTCTCAAAGTCATCAAACATCTCTTATTGTCAAAAACCTCACATTGTCATTGTCACCTCCTCGCTGGCTCTCCCTTCCTCAGAAAATTCCAAACCAAGCTACTTGCCGCAACCCGAATCTGCACTCCATGGGAAATTGACTTCTTCACGATGTCCTGGCAAGGCTGGGTTGGAAGATGATCTCGAAGCTATGCCCTTGGTCTTTAGTATTTCGAAGCCACCGTGGAGGATGTATTGGTCTCTTGGGTTGAACATTGACGGCGAAAGTTCAAGTTTACGGAAGGGGTTGTGCTTTTAATGCACCAGTGATGGAGGCTTTCCTGAGTATCCGCTCGGTAAATTGTCAGAGCACGTAATAGTCAGATTCAGAGATAACAGAAGCTTTCATGAAGCCACAGCAGCTTGTGTTTGTCTACATAATACGCCGATTTTCCGTATCTCGTGCTTCTTCGAGCAAGCAGTGATGGAGCTTTCAAATACATATAGGTCTGAGGGCGAGGTACCAACCCTGCTTCCTGTAATCAAAGGTGACAAATTCTCAAGCTCAAGAGCGCCGCAAACACAGGTTCGAGGAGATGAGGCCATGGAGAAGAGCTCTTAGCTTAGCGGCTGTAATTGGGAATTTGGGGCTAATCTTGTCGTCAAATTTATTTTCTCTGCCAATCATTCTATTTATCCATTCACAACGCAATATTCCCTCGGTCTTTAGGCCTACAACAGTTACCAGTTTAAAGCGTTTGCTCGAGTTCAGTATGAATAGCATTGCTTATGAGAGTTGTAATTTTTTCTTCGGCGGCCCGGCCAGATGTCCTCTTTGTTTCCTGACGGCAATGTTTGCTCTTCCCAACTATGTGTCTCACGTGACCAGCGCCGCCTTTGCTCAGGCTCGGCTCAGGCCAGGCTCACCTTCGGCTCAGGTCTGCTCAGGTCAGCGTAGCCACTGCCTTATCGAATCATGATGGCAGATAGGAAGGGCAGGTCTCAGGCCTTGACTAGGGATTCAGCCAGTTGGCAGTGGAGATGGGCGTGTAGTGCTGAAGTTTTCATGTGCCTTCCACGGCAGTGTGGCGGAGTCGACGGCGAGACTGCCCACCATTCTGTCCTTTTGAGGGCATACTGCGCGGTTTGTGCATCTTCCACTACATGGCCTAGAAAGTGTTAGCGCGCTATAGATATGGAGTGCCTGCCCTGAGAAGCTCCCCCCTCTCAAACTGTGAATGGTTGATGTGAGACCCCGTGGAGTAGACCACCAGGACGAACAGCTTTGAATAGTGAAGCGGGGCGCCACGTGTGGGCGGTTAAGCGGTGAACCCTTCTAAGGCTAAAACCCTTCGCAAAACCCGCATCAGATAATACAGACTCCTTGAATACTCTACCACGAGTACGAAAGCAAGTCAGGTTGAATCGCTTTATCGCCACCCCTAACGACCAAAGAAGCACCAGGCTGAATTTGGACCCCTCTATATCAGCCTTGCCCCGTACCATGTAGGGAGTCGGTTATAAACTGTGAGGGTAACAGAATAAATGTTTCCCAAGTTCCGCAGATTCACCTAGGTCTACCTTCTTTCCTTTTATTCTTTCCTTTATTACTTCTACAATACCTCACTGTCCAGCAGGTTCGATTTTTTCGATTTCAACACCTTCGAGCGAAAATGGCGGACAAACGGCAGGCAGCTAAGATCTACACCTGGTCTCTTGATACAAAAGTGACTCCACAGATAGGAGTGCAATTGTCCTCCAACGAGCGTCGCTTCAGAGGTGACAAGGGTGTACCTCTTGAAGGCTACGACTTATTGCTCAAAGGCAGATATAGATGTAAGTGAAGATGATATTTGCCCGAGCTTGTTTATCCTCGTCGCTAACTGATCTTTCTTCTCTTGCAGTTGTCGTCAAGCTCATCGTTGGGTTCAAAAAGTCTAACAACTCCGATAACATTGCTTGTTACGATGGCACTGGCTATATGATCAGCCAAGACCTCCTGGTAACCGCCGCACACCTGGTATATGATCGTAAGGAGGGGCTTGGCAACGTAGTCTACGTGAAAGCTATTGCCGGATACAAGACTGACAAGGCGGAGAGTCGTTATGGTACCCGTGTTGCAATGCCGAATGAGTACAGATTAGAATTCGACAACTCCGGTCTCCGCACCCACGATGTTACCCACGATGTTACCCACGATGTTGCCTTTGTGCGTCTTGACAAGAAGTTCAATGGCATCACGCCCGGTAAATACGAGGAAACGCCCGAGAAGCTCAACGAGGAGCTTCACATTGTTGGTTATCCGAGTGACAAGGCAGGTGGACGTGAGAAGACGATTTCCTCCTATCGTGTCGAGTGTGATGTGGCTAAACATGGCACATTACTGCACAGAATATCCACTCACGAAGGTATGCTCCCGTGCTTTCAAATATTGCCGCGGAGCTAACTAAACACATAGGAAACTCTGGGTCTCCAGTGTTCCGGAGAGTTGAAAAGCAGAAAGGAAAAGTGCCTGAGGACCTTGTCATCATTGCCACACACACTTGTGTCCTCGGCGAAGGGATGAACTCGGCCGTTCCCATCGGTGGGGCTGATCATAGAAGGATCTCTTTCAAAACCTACGAGAAATTCTTCGATACTTTTGATACGCTCCCTAAAGGCGGTGCTAACAGAGCATGGATCTATTCCCATCCGCCGAGGAAGTTTGACTTCAAATTGGATGAGCAGACACCGCTTCGGAGGAAAAAAAAGGCGGAGAGAGAGCGCAAAAGGCGGGCGTCGATTCCATTCTCTCATCGAAGCTAATAACTCTGATTTTGAGGCGCCGACTTCTATGGCGGCTTTCTGGTCAAGGGCGGGGATGTCCTTTTCTATTCGATCACAACCCACGACTTTGACTTTGTCAATATAGCCGAAATTGACAAGAGCACTGCTGTGTCGGACCCTAACTTCGAGGAGGACCTGTTTCAGGGTCTCATCGACTTCGATGGGTTTAGTGCTGAGTGGAAGATCCAACCGGTAGAGCAGGCTTATTACTGGTGCCATTTTGGATATTGGCACAGTCATCTTCACGAATTGCAGCGTCAGGGGCTCATTAGGTTATAATTATGGCTAACCGATAGGCGGTATATGTTTTCTGAGTATGGGAGCTTTGGCAGCCAACTGCTCCATCACGCAAACATTGGCAGAGGAGACGTATATTTTTGGTACTTCATTTCAATTTCGTATATGGGAACATAGTAGTCTTCCGGGTGGGCTTGGTGTAGCTCTTGGATCCTCCCTCACGCGCTTTTTTCGGGGGGCAGCGGGTCGGGCTTGGTGAAAATAGTTTAAACGTCGTAAGGACATTTAGTTATGATAATGAATCTTTCTCTTTCACTTTTCAAATTAACGAGCATCGCTGCCTCTCATGACAGCTCCAATATATCCACCCTTAGTTTAAGAAAAGATGGTGATAGGCACTATCTTTGGAGTGACACCGATCTGTTAGAAAGCCATATGTTTATTTAACATTTATAGAAGAACCAAGAACACTTCAAAGATTTAGCTACACATCATCCATCCGCTACATTATCAATAGACTCCGAAGTGCAGCTCATTGAGTTTTGAGATTCTTGCAGTGGAAGAGGTACAGTCTTGTGGAATGCTTGATATTTCAAGCTGTACTTGACCCTGCGAAGATATGAAGTGCAGTATGGGTCGAACCCGTGCGAAAGAGACACCTTAACACTATGCTTAGATGTACCAAGAATAGAATCAGGTAGCCTAAGCAATTTTATAATGTGTAGATCTTGGATGCCAAGTCCGGTCTTCAAAATTCGAGGGAGTGACTAGCAGGGATGTATAAGTCACGTGTTAGCTCCCAGGTCTTGAGATATCGAGCCTCGCAACTCTCACCATAGTCTCTATGAGATTCGCACGGCCATAGTTACTGAGGATTAAGAAGGTATGATTCTTTGTCTATGGTTAGGAACATTCTCGCTTCACCGAAAATATGTTTATCGTTACCATTTTTATCTTTTCCAGGAATTAATCCGTATTCTTTCAAGCTACATATAGCGTCGAACCTGTTGGTATTATTTGAAAAACCCCTTCTCTCGGCTCCTCCTCCCAGCCATATAAATAAAGACTGATTAGGATCGCAAATATCAAATCTTTAGATAGTATGACGTAACCACGTGTAGTGAATAGTTGGTATTTACGAGTCACTGGCGTCTTTGCGTCTAGTCTAATATATCCTGATATTTTGAACATTTATAGATCTTCTTTCCAATTCAATGTCTAATCAAGGGAAATGGTAGCGGGGATTTCAGATATATACTTATTGTCCCGTGATGAGAACGAATCTCGTATGTAAGTAGATATAGCTAACAATAGCAAGCAAACTAATAAGAAGGAAGACTTAAATGATAATACCGACTTTGGACCAGAACCCTTAACTACTTGATTTATCCAGTTATTGAACGCAGCCTCCCAAATAATGCCCGAATTACAAATGTTATAACGGCAACCGGGTATGAGTCCGCTCCTAACCCGTAAATATTACTTTCTCTAATAATCTTCACAGAGAATGGACTCTCGCCACTGCCCGTGTACTACTGAAAAGCATTCACTTTGTCGCCTTTGGTAGCTGCGCAAGCCAGTTCCCAAAAGCAGATACCGTATCAAAGAACGTCACTTTCAAGATCCAGAATCTACTCAAACCTTTCCCGAAATATTACTAAGAGAACTTCGACTTAGTATCCTTACGGATGACTTCTCCAACGCTGGCACATGATGACTTGGAACTTGCTGCAAAGAATTTTGTATTACTCTTGAGTAAACAGAATCCCATTTGGGAAAAGATATCACTACGAGGCTGAAAAACTTCTCAGAACCAGGTGGCTATATCCAATGGATAGAAGGTGACATCGAAGAATATATACTAGTACAGAACATATTACAAGCACCTTATAAATCACTGTTTCTACTTAGAGAAACCGCAATCTCTTTCCTCCGCTCCACAGGAAAGGATCCTCGTGAGTGCCGGCGCCTTCTCTAAATCTTTAAGTCCGTTGACTTGCAAGATTATACTCAAGATATCTTTAGCAGTGATCGTGACCTGTCTCTCAGAAGCGAGTTCTCAGATGTCCATGCCAAGGCCTTGCTTGGTATTATAGACAAAGCTGGTTTGTAGATATAGAATAGGTGGGACTTGGAAAAAGTGAAGCTGGAATTAAAAGTCCTTACTAAGCTTGAGACTGGGGAGGTGTACACGAGATATAATTTTTATATTGTTATCGGTCGAGCTCTTAATGGTTAGCAGTAAATCGAGGCTACAGCCAAGATTTATCCACCCGGAAAGAGTCTCCTTGCAAATATGACAGTCACTTCTTCGTGCTACTTTTAAATTCAAAAGGCTCTTGGTGAATCACGCGGATACCGATTTTTTGATTGTTGTTTTCCCGGAATGATCGCCTCGTTCTGCGTGCTCGCTACTGTAGACATAAAGAGAAATGTTTGTGTGGTGGAAGTGATCCACCGGTGATGAAAATAATTTTGGGAGGCTGAAAATGATTTAGCGAGGTTGAAAATGACTCCGACATCCCACTAACCCCGACATAGGTTTTTAGGCACTTTTAATCAGATTAAAAATTAACCACGAGTCGTATACACTTAAATTTTTTATATTTGTATAGCTTTAACTAAGTTGTATAATTATATAATATATTATTTTTTAGTGAATCGTGTGGGTGTTGAATTATTTAATTAAATGCAAGAAAAAACGGTCGCTTTTCGTGCTTTTTTTGGTGGTACTGATTGAAAAATCGACTGATTACGTAAGCTCGAAAAATCAAGGCCACCAGGCACCCACCCACTTAATTGCTACGGCAAAAGCGAGAAAAATATGTATAATTAATTAAATAACTCAATACCCGTTTATGCTCTTAAAAAACTTTCTACTATGCAACTGTAGAAATCGATTAGGGCTACATGAATATAAAAAAGATTAAGTTTATACGACTTGTGGTTAATTTTTAATCTGATTAAAAGTGCCTAAAAACCTATGTCGGGGTTGGTGGGATGTCGGAGTTGCTGTCTCCGACTTGCATAGCAGGTCGGGCCCAGCACTACGAGGAAATGCCGACGAGTAAGTGAGTGTAGATCCAAAAAAGGTTCCCTCCGGAACCTTATCGGAGCCAAAATAGGACCCGCCTCTAGAGGCAAGACGAGGAAAGTGCAACCGGGCCTCAAGGGAGCTAAAACGAGCCCCTGCGGATACTAAAATAGCTACTCAGGCTTATTTAGCGTGTGCTCCGGTGGTGCTCAGGCGATGCTCAGGAATGCTCACCCTCGGCTTATGCTTGCTCACCCATAGCTCAGGCTAAAGCAGCAACTACTCAGGTCCAGAGACGGAAATGGAAAATGGAATGAGAACATTCCCATACCGAATACGCTGTTTCCATGCTGCTTTTGATTTTGAACATGGAGTTGTGTAGTTTGAGGCCTATTATATGGATGAATTTTGAGTTCATGTTTCCTTTCGCCTTCGAATGACGAATCCTGGTTATGCAGGTAGGGTTGAGGCTTCCTCTATATCCAAATGTAGAAGGTATGGCTTTCCGCAAGATTCAACCTACGGTGTAGTCCTCAACCCACACATCGCCTATATATTGAGTATCTTCTAATCAGAACTCCTCTCCAGAAACCTCAGAAATCACTACAGCCAAGGACATTGGTAGGTCCATTGCGGCCTTCGATCAAAGTTCCACAGGTATGCTACAATAGGACAGCAAGGCCTGAAATGGGGTGAAGATTCTCAAACAAGGAGGGGGCAGCTCAAGTGAGACGAGGCGACATATGGGCAGTACTTTTTGTTGTCAACAAACTTGACGCTGTCATTCTTTCACGTGCCTTGCATATATCAATAACTCTACTTCTGGGAGTTCTTAATAACACGAGGGGGAAGATCTATCGGTGACAGTAAAAACCAAGAACAAAATCCCCTTGAACACTATAAAAAGCCCCATACTAGACCGCTCGCAACTGAGATTTTGCTTCTTGGTATGTTCATAACGATGATCGTATTCTGTCGAGGATGGGGTTTTATACTTGAAGGGTGGGTAATCAGTCCTTGAAAATGTGAAGGACGTCGAAACTTCACTAATTTTCAGCATTCAGGGTATAGGGATGTGAAGGAGAGGGTTATGCTGTGGGAAGAGGAAGCAACCCTGCTATTTTCATCAATGTAAATTCTGCCTGAAATCCTACGAAGTGAGTATGTAAACACTGTGTTGCGTGCCAGTTTCGTGCTAGCGGAACCTTGGACAGTGTTTCACTTTCAAATAGAAGGCAGTCATTTACACGGGAATTATGGAGGGAAGAGTGGAAAAGTAATCTTGAAGCCATGAGGCGTCCTACTGGGGACACTCCTAAGTGAGATATTTTGTTTCCAGATTGTTCTTGTTGTCAAGGATGCTCATCACTGTCACTTGACTGCCTTTACCAGTTCTTTCCTTACTCCCCAGGCCGTACTCGCCAAAATCCGTGCCATAGGGAACGCTAGGGGGCGATTGAATCACTCTTGGGTGGTATGGTTCTGCCTGCCTTGTAATAGACCAGACTGTACACACCTGGATTTTCTTTTGATTGGATTTTCTGACTTCATTTCGTTCGGTGCTACTGCTTTAGGTTACTTTTATAGACTCCTGTTATGCTCATGAGATTCCCGCCAGCGACGTAAAGTTCCATTTCAGGTTCTGGGTATTTTCGTGCTTGCTTAAATCTATAAGAATTCCTTACTCGCAACGAGATCCAATTTTTACTCGACATTTACAAGCGCAAATGGTTGCCCGCAGCGCAGCCCAAAAGATGAAGAGGACCTCGCTATGGGATTTGATCATAAGTTGCAGGACGCTCTGGCTAATTCTCTTTCAGATCTACGGAGCAGTGTGTGTAACTAGAGTTGATGTAGAATTTTTGGTCAAGTTGAGCCAGCGGTTCTTGTTGTCAAGTACTTCATCTCTGTCATTCCCCAACCTCAGACAATTGCAAAATCAGCTGTCCTTCAACTTGCGCGATTCCCAACCTCAAACAATTGCAAGGTCAGCTTCCCTGCTACAGTGTGCAATCCCCCAACACCAAAGAATAGAAAGATCACCTGCCCTACTAGATTGTGCACTACACTTGGTTCTTTGCTCTTCGCAGGCTTCAAAGACCTCCAAACCTTTTTATATTCGTGGTCCGTGGAAGACCTCCTTCCTTCCGTACTTCATCCTCCAATCATACCACAGCGCCCATTTATATGATCTCCTAAAATCGAAGTAAATAATTCTCGCACAGCATGCTTTAAGATTCGGGATAGTTTGAAGAAGTATAAATTAAGTAAGTTTTGGGTTCTAGGGATTCCTCTCCACCGGAATTCACGCTATTCTCGAAGCCTCCATTGTTCCC
This sequence comes from Hyaloscypha hepaticicola, assembly GCA_002865625.1. Lineage (NCBI taxonomy): Eukaryota > Fungi > Ascomycota > Leotiomycetes > Helotiales > Hyaloscyphaceae > Hyaloscypha > Hyaloscypha hepaticicola. The sequence continues at coordinate 577,111 of KZ613467.1, read as the reverse complement.
AGTAAACGTATGAATACCTTTCCATCAAGAATATGTAGTGGTAGGCTTGACTGAAGAGATGTGGCTGCCGAAATAATCAGCGAAGGCTCTCGAATCAACATGGTATGAGCTACACTCTTTTGTTGTCAACTTCTTCACTGTTGTCATACACTCAATTGCCTCTTTGCTAGCCCTTCTTCAACCCCCGCGCTCACTATCTGAGGAAGAACTAATCGAGTCTGAGAATTTTGGTCAGTTTCAAAAATGTTGAACGAGGGTACCGGACTTCTTTGAGGCTATCCACACATTGTTGGGATGCAGGTATGCGAAATCCATCATGTTCAAATCCCTCGTCTATCACGGCCTGCTGAATCAAGTAAATTTATATGGCGAAAAGATTTCTCCACTTCTCTCTCCTTCCTTGTAAAGGCATTGATTCCCTTGCATCTTCATACCTCGTGATTGTTGTGTAAGCATCTTTTCTTAAACCACAACTTCTATTGTACTTTCCCAAAACTAGATACCTTCCTTACTACCTCATACGAAAGGTCTCAAATTTCCTTCTCAGAATCTATATAAAGTAGACCCCCACAACAAGAAAGGGGACAAATCAACTGTTCAAGACTTTCCACCTCTAGCAGCCAGCGAGCTATCAACCTTTGACCAGTACTCTCCCTTTTTTTGAATTAGCAAATACAACTTTAAAAATAATCCGTGACTAAACCTGAATCTCTAAGGAGCTACTGATGAAGGGCAGTACATGGGCCGAAACGCTTTGTCAAGTATTCATCCGTTGTCATTCGTTTTCCGCGCATCTATCAGGCGGTTCAGCAAAACAAAAATACCTTGCATTATGAGTTTCAAGAGTAGAGACCCATGGCCAGGTCTTCAAAACCTTAAAATTAAGGATAAATTTCAAATAAAGACAGGCCGAAAATGCTGTTATCAAGTTACCCGTCCCTTGTCATACGTTTCCACTCATCTATAAGTTATACAGACATTTCCCACTGTGCGTCCCAAAGGAAAACCCACCACTTTATATTTAACCCCTTAGCACAAAGAGAAATTTATGAGCATTAGCGGAAACGCTGTCGTCAAGTTACCCGTCCGTTGTCATTCGTTTTCCGCGCATCTACGAGATGACACATGCTTGCCAGGGCTCCATGGTTCTTATAAACAAGCATTTGTCCTTGAATTCCAAGAGCATTTCCTCATGGAGAATCCGAGTTTGCTCTAATTTTCGCAGAGGTCTCGTGTCCTCAGTGGCCATCAATCTTCGTATTACCAATATTGGTGGTGTTGAGTTTCCAAGGTGGAGGAGTCGATGTTAAATACTGCGCCCACCATATCGGGACCCGCTAAAACCCACGTGGTTTTAGATAAATCGGAAACCCCCCGTTAAAATACAAGGCTCGGTTCTCACTTACGAACGTAACCACATCCCAATTAGGAAATAATGAAGCTTTCAGTACGGAGGTTCGGGTTCCCGGTTCCCCTCAACACGAATAATATTCTTAGTGCAAGGGTATCATTTACATACATAAAACCTTGAGCACTGATGTTTTGAGTAAGCAAGTGACATTTACAGCAGCAACTCACTCCAAACCACCCCCTCTGCTTCTTGGAAAGTCTTCCAGACGTAACCTTCCTTGGAGAGGGACCGACTAATCTCTCCCTTAAGGAAGTGAAATCAACTTCTCCTGATTCTCCCCTTGACCCATCTTGCCTGGACTCCAAACGTTCAACATAGTCCTTCTTCGCTTTGATTTCTAGCCTATCTGCTGTGTTGTTATCCAGGTCAAATGGATCCTCTTAGCGGTGATATGAGGGAGGCTAACCAGGATTCCGAATAAAATCAATGTGCGATTAAAAATTTCCTATATTTACTAAGGTGGGAAATTGCCTTAACCACTAGATAAAAGCTCAAATTGCCTAACTAAGTCGTTTTAAGGATTATGCAAATGGTTTTTGACTTATTCAAAATCACGTGCTGCTTAGGGGGCTCGGATATAGTAGGTGCCCTCAAATACTCCACTTCTCCTGACACTTTCCGAGAACTTGAACTTCTATGTCGTGACTCATCGTCGATCTTTGCATGCGTTGGGTTTCTCCGGCGGGTAATCGCGGTTGACTACTCCACCACTCCTTCCACTTCCTATCCGACGCGTATGTGGACAGCCCGGCTGTCGCAAACCACGCCCTGACATGCCAACCCTCCCTGCTTATAAGCACCTCGCTACAGGCTTCAAGCACTTGGAACTATAGGTAGTTTGCGATACAACAGGGACTCGCTTGTCAAATTGGTCTCCAAAACGTGTAGAAAATTTAGGCCAGCTTCTGAGAGAGGAGGGTTGCTGGTCTTTGCATTTCCATTTTGAAGGTGTTGATTTCAGGTTAGAGGATATGCGCTTGAATAAGAGAATGAGAGCTCTATACCTCCGCCTATAAGAGAAGAAAGTTACGTGGTGTTTAGGTGCAACATAGGTACACTGGGTTTACAAGTGAGGGAGGGCTGAAAAAAATGAAGCTAAGTCAAACGCGCCTAACAACATGCCAAATTTCGCAACATGAATGAGTGCATTGCTGTCAATTTCCTGTCCGTTATCAATGATTCTCCAGTGTTGCATTTGTGGTTTCTGGCTCATTCATTCGTCGTGATAAGCTCCCCAAGATTATCTGTCACACTTGAACAGTTCCCTCCTAGATGTAGATGATTTACTTCAAATCAATAGACAAAGACTTTTGGAATTCTTCAAGTTGAGGTTTCTAGCCTTGCACGTAGTTAGATTTTGAGTGAATGTCAACTCCTCGTTCATATGTCACGTGACCGCCTCGGTTAAAAAGGGGTAAGGAACAGGGTGTTTACCTTGAATAGCTTTCTCAGAAATTCTTTTGAATCTGCTCCCGAGGTCAAGCACTGAAACATTATATTAAATTGGCTTTATTTGCTAAATTTTCGCCTGCTTGGTAAAAGAATGCCCTCTAAAGCCCTTTGTTGGACTCCCACACTCAACCTCTTTATCGAGCTACTGTTTTTGGGTTTCTTTATTTTCCACGACTTATAACAAAGATTGTTCTTGCACAATGCTATTATCTTCAAGAACAGTCATGGGGTAATTTTTCATATTTCTAGAACACATATGATTTATTGTTTGGTATTTACAGTACATTCTTCCCCTGGCACTTGCTTCTCTTACGGCCTTAGTTCCACGAGAAGTTGAAGAGAACCATTCTGTTTTATACCTAATGATGTCTCAATCAACAAGATTAATAATCTACTTCGTGTGCGGACATAAGGAAGTGACTGCCATAGACCCTGTCCGCTCATCGCAACAGAACCGAAACCTCTGGTCCCGAATCAAGAAATGGTCATCTACGACACTTGAAGAGACAAAACATCAACAATCTGGTTCTCTATGCACGAGATGCAAAGAAAAGGAGAGGAGGCAAATTGAAGAGGCAGCTGAGCTTCGAGTAAAGATGGCAGAGAATGCTGCTAAGCAGCTAGGTGCCCAAGGCAGAATCATGGCAGCTCCACCTACTCGGGGTGTTGGCGCAACTATTGCAGCTCTGGCTCTTCCCAGTAGCCAAGTGCTCACCAAAGCATTACAAAGTGCCGAGCGGAATCTCTCGAGGCAAGTTAAGCTAGAGATTGTGAATGATGTGGATGGGCAACAAGAAGCAGCTCGAAATGTGCAGCGCGATCTCGAAGGCATGTCCAGTTTCTGGGAGAGAATTCATAGTGAACATGCTAATTGTGTTCAAGAGATCAATTCCCGGAGTGGACCCAAGTTCTGCGCTGAGTGCAAAAAGATGGAAACTTCCCTTGCCGATCCTACATATCGACGCGAACATGGAAAGCGCCCTGATGTCAAGCGATCGGACGGCGTATGGTACGGCACAGATGGTATTGAAGAAGATCCATGGAGTGTAGAGTCGCCATTCCGACCTATCAAAGATCGCCTCACGAGCAGAGCCCGAAACTCGATACCTCCCGCAACGCCTCCCCGCGAAAATACGCCTGAAGAGCTTGAAACTGAGAAGATATGTTGTCCTGAGGAATTTGGCAAGAGCCATTTCAAAACGATCGATGGGTATGAGCCTGATATCCATCATTCACTAAATATGGAAAACAATACATCCCAAGCGGCAGTTCGAGACTTAATAGGAAAAACGTACCATCAACCACAACAAGATGAATCCCAGGAGAAAGTAAATAACAGCCAAAGCCATTCTCGCCTAAGAGATGGGGGGTTATTATGCCTCAAAGTTATGGAGACGAGACGAAGTTCTCAACGTGCCGCCCATCCTGCAGCGGAGAGAGAGTTAAAATGGCCTGCAAGGAATGCGGAAGATCATGCAGCACTTCTGCACGAGTCCCGGCAAGCGCCTGAAAGCCATCTAGATTCTAGGAAACCAGCACCTCCTCTTTCTCTGCCAGATATAGATGAGAAACTACGTCGGCCATCTTTCCCCGCTTTAGTAAACACCCTGACTCCACTTCCCCCACAAACCAGTGAGCAACTTACAGCTCTCGAACCTGTTGATGGTGTGCGTTTAGCACAAGAATCAATGCCCAACATCTCTCCTAACGCTAATTTCATCGAGCCAGCTTTGCGACACCCTGGCAAGAACTCAATCGTATTCTTAGGATTACAAAGTCTCAATCACTCAAAGTCAGACCCAGAGCTACCGCCCCTACCGCCTCTACTACTGCAAGATGAGGAAGAGCTACAAGCTCTGGGCCCGCACGATATGTTCCGTCGGCGGAACGCCATTTCTTGCGAAAGGCTTCATAAAAGTTTCATCGACCAGGTTCTTGTAAAATCTCATGAGACTCAAATTGAGTTTCTGCCCAGAGAAGTTTCTTTGAACAAAGTTCAAGGAGAACCACAAAATACTATCAATACAAATCCATTTCCTCCGCCAACAGATCTCTGGGCATTACCTGACAGCATTTACGATCCAGAACACAGTATGAATGAAGCACATACGCAGTCACGGTATCCACCTCGTCCTCCAACACCAGAAGAGCGTCCGATCGACTCCTTCTCCCCGCTCGGAAAGGTAGTCATCCAGAAAATTCGAGACTATTTCCACATTCCAGCCAATATTGGGCCCTCCCGTTTCACGGACTACTTCAACGAACGAGCGCGCATTAGTGAGAGTATGGCAGAGGATCGGATCTTGGCTTCTCCAATATCTGGGCTTGATTATGAAGCACCTAAGCTTTCAAAGAACAATAAGAGGAATTTCTTCATTCTGAAAAGCAGAGAGGACGATGTCCGGAGACGAGAAGAAATAGTTGAGCTCTGTAGCAGGTTACAGTGGCCCGAATTCGATGAGTCTCCTGAGGTTCCCGAGGAAGAAGTAGCTGCTCGGGAAGATGAAACCAGCGAATGGGAAGCAAGCGACTGCGATGAGGATGACAATGATGACAGCGACGATATTTCCAGCGATGAAGAACTAGATCGGTGGCGAGATGCCGAGACGAAGAAGCTCATCGCAAGCGTATTCGATCATCTCCACGCTAGTCCTCACTCGCGGTTTTCATTTGCTTCAGAGTCTGCCCATAGATCTACTACCAATCTTCCGCTTCGTCCAGCCACACCTTCGCCATATAGTGAAAGACTCGCTGAGTTCAGACATGAAGGATCTGAAGAAGACTGGAAGTCCACCGAACACTCCTTCCCCGATGAGGAAGCAGAACCTGAGATGGATTCAGAACTGTTAGTCATCTCTGCTCCAGAAACCGAGGAGTTCTCAACCGATGAGGACCAAATAGAAGCTCCAAATCAAGAATTGAATGTGATTAATTATGATACCAGCAAAGAAGCACAGCAAGATAAACACTCACGACTTGTCTCTGCCCCAGTTTGTGAGGATCCCAAGTCTCCTCACAAAGTGAAGAATAACAGCCCATTGAGGATGGAGCTGGTACTGATTGACGGAGGAGAAGGGCAAATTGATGAGCAGATGGGTCAGCCTGAGTGTGAACTGTAAGTCTTATTGGTTCGTTTACATGATCTCGGATAGTTGATAAACAGAATTGGTCAGAAAATATACTTTTATGATATACGACCCAATTTTTTGTTCGAAGCAGAATTTGAATCATAATAAGGTATATTGGAGAACTATAATGCCCAAAGTCGAAATTTTACAGGTTCAGTAGCAACATGAGAGGTCTCGTGATCTTCCATAATCACGATCATCTCAAAGATACGGAACATAAACAGATCAAATCTCTGATTCAATAACCAAAACCTGTTTAGGAGAGTATTTGGATACAAACTGAATTACTTTTCAGAGCTGACTTAAGGATGCAATGACGTTGTATTGTTGGTGGAATCGGTTTCCACAATCCTGAAAGAAAGAACTCCCTCGAAATCGACTTACTGATCAAAGATAAGGCAATAACTCAGTGCTATTACAATCAATGTATGTCTAAATTTAGTGTACCAAATGGGTTATCCTCGAACTATCTCATCCAAGTAAGATCGGATTTTTCCTTTTCCTGACCCCTATCGGAGCACTTCAGGTGATTTTGATATTCAAGAGGTTTTCAATGTTTTAGGGATTAAAAACAGAATGATCTCGCACTTGTCGTCTCATAATATTGGTCAATGAGTAGTGTTTATTTGCAGGAGTGTATAGTTTATGAGGTTTTGCGCTCGGGTTTTGGAGGGACTGTCAGAAACATCCATTAGATCACAACTGCATATGAAATATTACCCGATTGCCACTTTTTTCAATCGTAGCGACCTAAATCCGGACCTCTAGTCAAATGATTATCTGTACTTCCTACATTCTCGTGCATCAAAGTTCCCATTACGCCACTAAACTACAAATACCATCAAGAGAAGCAGGATCATTTGCCAGCAGCGCAATCAACCTATTGCAATACATGATTCCTGCAAACTTCAAGAACAACACTCCTTCTGGCCCAGCATCAATCTCCCCCTGCGTGTAAAACATTAAGAGATCCTGATCCATCTGATCCATAGACGTCGCACAGTCAGCCAACATGTGTGCCAACAATTTAAGGTTGGGAGTCGTTGTCCAATTCGGTCCGTAAACATTATGATTCTGAGTCCCAGCTTGACAGATAGTGTTTGTGACTTGATCAATTTTTCTTTGCAGCAGTGACGGACTCTTGCCGGAAATAGTTGGGAGATTGGATTCCATGGCCGCGACCAGAGTTGAGCCGAAGGATTTGATGTCCGAGATATCAGTGATGGGAATTCGTTCAATTACACTTGGCGAAGAGTTAAATTCTCGTTGGCTGAGGTTATTTTCGCTGCTCAGAAAAACTCCCATAAAAGATGATATGAAGAATAGAGCTAGTATCACTGAAAAGATCCATAGGATGGTTCTTGGAACGTGGAGAGAAGAACCACTACTGACTTGTACAACAGACGGTGATGAAGTCGGAATTACAGATGCATTGTTCGTCTGCAATGATACGTAGCTAGTTTTTACATTCGAGATTTGTGAAGCCGAGAAGCCGGGACTTGAGAAAGTAGGTGTCATCGTTGCACTGACGGTTGCTGGACAATAAGTCGTATAAGAAGTCACAAGTTGCGTGGTCAGAGAGCCCACTGGACAGTTTGTCACAGTTGGCGGACAAGATTGACCGTGTAAGTCTCAGTAGTGAAAAGGGTGGAAGTTAGGGTGATAGGGGGCGAAACGGTAGAGTTCGAGAATGAAGCTTAGGAGGTCGAAGACGAACCTGTACTGGCTGTGCTTGTCACGAAGCCAGGACACCTCGACTGGCTCGTATTATCCTGCACTGTGACGAAGAGTCTAGTCCCGTTGTGCTCCATCACCACTTCCTCGTAGTTGAACGTGGCAACAATCGAAACATTGACAGCAGGCCCGTCGGTGAAGTTTAGCTGCCGAAATTCATAGTTCATAGAGTACTTCTCATTGCCTGGGCATGCGTTGGAAAGTCCACCGTAGTCGTGGTATTGCTTACGCACTGAAAGCTCGAGAAAACCTCGCTGGGTTCAAAATTACATGTAGAATCTGGGAAAGTACTGCAATAAGTGGGGCCAGAAGAGGGACCGCCGATATTGCAAGAAAAATCCCAGTCGAGGGATGTATTGCAAAGACGAAGGCCGCCGAAGATTACCTCCGCATCGAATATGCTAAACCAACTCATGTTGCAGGTCCCTCTTGCTAACCCTACTGCAGAGATCAAATGATTACACCAGTGTAAACACGATTAATCAAACCAGGGGAGGAAACTTGCCATGTTATTTTAAACCGGATTTTGCCCCATTTATACTCTAGATTTCACTCGTTGTGTGTCATCTCGATCCCTGACAGAAGGGGTGGTGAGATGTGGCAGTCTCTTATCTCGCTGGCAACATTGGTTTGGTGGCGCTTTGGGACGTCAATGCCGTGGGATATGATAGAAGGGAAATTGTTCGTTACTGGATTCAGGAAGCAAGGGACAAGAGCCAAGGGCCTTGGAGACGCTGTGTTACCACGCGGGGGTAGCTTACCCCGCACGCTTGGTCAACTAACTCGCACATGAAAATTTCAACGCTTCGAGACTCTGTACGCTTCCCGGAAGATGAGTAATCGGTCAGAAGGCTTCTGGATATTCAGAGCGCCCACAAAAGCCCATCATCATAATGCCTTCTGATGTGGCTGACTTTGTCTGAAATGATAGACCTGCTGAACTGTTGCAGCTATGAATCGCAATAAGATATTGGTTGCCTATACCTCCCAAAATAATAGTGTTCCTTGCTACCAAGAAGTAACGATATAAAAGCTCGGATGATTCTATGCCATCTAGTTCGGTCGACTATTTTTGCTTGTGGCATGGCTAAAGTCAAATTATAAAAGTGTCCGCGAGTACGAAGTATAAGAAGTATTCACTGTTAAAAAAGAGATAGTTAAGAGGAGAATCACCAAGTATTAATAATCGAAGATATTGTCCGAATACAGTGCTCAACTCAAAATAGCTCTCCTTTAACAGAAATCAGGCTAAAACCCAATGTATGGTTTGGAAAAGGTAGGATCTTACCTCGCGCTCAAGGAGCTCGTCTTTGAGCTGTAGAGCCTTCTGGCGTTCTGATTTATGCGTGTTTGTATTTTCAAGCTCCACCATTACCAAAATCTAGAGCAGCCAGCTGAACTTCCTCATTGGCTAGTTGTTTGATGCATTGCCTGAGCACTCTCAGCTCCTCTCTTAACTTACTACAGCAGGCTTGGCGATGATACCTGAGGTATCGATACTGGATGGGATGGATGGGGTATGGGCAAGTATAGGCAGGTATCGGTTGGATGGCCATCCACGCCAACCATGCCGCACGGACCAATTAGACCCCTGCATGCTCCCAAAAAGTATACTTTTTCTATAAAATTTAAGGGTTTTTTATAAAGTATATAAGAATATAGTAAACTAAAGGGTATAGAATTATAAAAACTTATTATTTATATTAATTAAATATAAAAATAAAGCTTAAGGAGCGATAGAAGTCCTGGAAGCCTTGAAAACCCCCTGGAATTTGAGCCCTGGGAACTACGGGAGCCACGGCTAGCGCGCTAACCGCTAACTGGCCGACCGTTGACTAGCCAACCGCTTACTAAGCAAGTATGGCGTTGGATGGCGATCCACGCCATACTGGATGGGGTATGGCGGCATCCACCCATCCTGGCTCATCGCCAAGCCTGTACTACAGTATTCCCTCCGTGGAAACCGGTAATAGGTGAATATCATAGTGCTTGTTGCAAGGAGAAGTCGCTTTAAGACTCATTGACCCGCGCCAAGTCCGACTCAAAACTCAAAAATTATCTATAACATGACATCTTAGTCCGAACGACAATCGGAGAGAAGAATTATCGGCTTGATATTTGGGTTTAATCTACTCCTTCATACTCCACGTACTTCGTCTTTCCCAATCGCATGTACCGGTATGCCGAGATCTGCTCCAAGCGCGGCGCTGGTGTTCAGTTCACATTTCAGAGCCAATCATGCAGAGCCACACTCAATTCGAGCAGCTCGATGTCACAGGTACCTTAGGCCTTGGGCGGAACCGATTTCGTTGAGGCCGGGCTAAGTTTTCTTTTGCAAGGCTGAGACCAGTGTCCCTCCCTCGCGCATACAGAACCTGTTACAGCACACCCTCTTCTAACCTGATAATGATCAGATGAACTCAGCCCTTCGCATCCTAGTTGAGAACAGTCATGAGCGAGGGTGCCCGCGATCGGCATAAAGCAAAGAGGGTGGGCAGGAGTCGTACTTCTGCTAATGCGATTCAATCTGTTGATTTACTCAGGGGTTTAACTTCGACCCTGGACTTGACAATTCTTGATTTCACTAACGTGGTCCTAACAAAGAACTTCCACGCATCGCACACTGCGTGGATAGCCGCGTATTGAGCCAAGAGTTATGCCCGCTTACTATTTTGGTGCATGCAGATGCAGATAGGCATCAAGGTCGAGCACGGCCAATATCATGAAGAGATTCCAGGGTGATGGGAGCGAATGGCACGAATTTTGACCGGCTCTGGGCTGAGCCCATCCCGCAGCTCCTCGAACTGTCCGCCAAGCCAAACTCTCAATCAACGATCTTCATGCGGGCTCATGAGGTTACACTCGTTGTGTAACCCCAGAATTATTTCTCATTCGACGCATAGCGATTCAGCTGAGGCTCCGCAACTTGGATGGCAGTCTGGGCACCTAGGGTTGAGCCGGGGCTTTAGGGAGTTCCCGTCCCCATCCCACGATTCAATAAGCCACCCCAACGCCACAGTGCTTCTTCTGATGTTTGATTCGATGTCTGTTGAAAAGCTGGCGGGGTTCACCCACCATCAGTATGTCAGTGACATTCAAACACAACCCCGGCATGACTCTTTGGGATACCGATTATTGTATCGGACAAATCGTTGTCGATGAGGCTGCAACCTTCATAGAATATGCCCATGGGGCTCGAAGTCCCTCGGCCGTGATACTGGGGGTTTTTGATAAGCCAAGCACCGCTCCATCATTGTCACTTGCGAGAGGACTTCTCCTTCCTGCAGGAATTTTTTTGTCCTTCCTCACCTCAAAATAATCCTTTATAATTGTACATACAATTTTTTTTTTTCCAAACCGCGACCATGTTGCCCGGGAAGTTGTTGTGGACGGTTGATAACGGCACGCTTCGTCTCGTCCTCCGAGTCTACTTCATCACTATGACAACTTTACTTGGACTGATCGGAAGCGAGTGCTGCAAATGCGCTGCCAAAGTCGATCTCCTAAGCGGAAACAATGTGAAGCTCAATCGCATGACGGGATGGCTGCGACCTATTGATATTTGGACCTGCGTCTACAAGTTGAGGAGACTTCCTGGAGGGGTTTTGCTCGGATTTGTTATGATCACGACCACGCTTCTCTCGTTGACCGCAGATTTGGCCGTCTCGAAACTCGTGCTGCCTACCGTGGGGCCCAGCGACTGCATTTTCACCACCGGTCTTGTTATGAATTGGATTAACAATGAGACGTTCGCTTCACCACCGCCTAATAGTTATCCGGCGTTGATCGCTTCAAACGTTCAGATCTACAGCGCATATTCGAATTGTTCTGTTGGTATCTATAACAAAGTTCCCATCAACGGCGATCCCTTGTTTTGTGCAAAGGAGAAGGATATACTGGGAGGATGGAACTGCCAAGACCAAAACGCCGATCAACAATTCGATCCAAGTGTCTCCGAGAGTGACATCGAACAGACTTTACTTTCAGCCAGTTTGCAATATTCGAACATGAGTTTTAATAACTACTATAAAGGCGATGAAAGCCATACAACTCATCTTGTTATCTGTATGTATTCCCTACTTGCAAGTTTTTATCTTCCACTTTCTGCTTAGATAGGAGCTTGAATAGTGTGCACGGATACACATTGGCATCCTTCTCTCTTTCTCTCGCATTTCGAACAAGCTAACTTACTTTTCAGGGTCGAGTAGCATTGAGAGCAATGATCTTGGCTCTCCATTCGACGTTCTCGTTTCAATCGACCTCGAGGCCGACATTACCGACACCAAGACGATGAAAACTTTCAAGTGTACCGCACTTTCGAACACTGAGGAGGGACAAACAGCAATCAACGGCATTCTCTCACAGACGGAAAGTGTCACTGCGCTCGCGGATTGGGTCCTTGGCCTTGAAGGCGTCCTGTATGAAGGATATGGCAGCAAAGCATCCACGTACGCAGAGAGCAGGCTGGAGCAATACCTCAACACAATGACAATGGTCCAAGGTGGGGGTAACAGCGTGTTGTCTGTACCCACCGACAACTTCATATATGGGTGCATCAAGGCGAAGGCAGAGATTTCCTTAGCCATTGTGGTCCTTATTATCTTCACGGCCTTCCTTCTGGTTGTAACATTTCTCTACTGGATCATCTTGCTCCTCATCATCTTCAAGCATGCCATCTCTCGAAAGACAAAGCGGAAGTTAGGGCTCAAGAATATCAGCCCGGTTCCTGATAGCATCATCGGATGGATGTTGCAGGCTGCGAGGGAGCATGCTCAGGGCTCGGATTTCACTGCTGAGGGTGCTCCAAAAACCGAAGAGGACCTTCGTGATTGGGATTTTAAAATCGTAGATCGCACTCAAGGGGTGGCTAGGATGCTTCGAGCGCGAGGGGATGACATGACTACGCCGTTGCTGGTGCACGAAACGCCGAAGCGTTGAGGCTGGAAATTGGGATTGTGGCGTTTTTGGTTCACTGTTTCTGCGGAGGTTCTGTGGGCGTATTGGATTATATCGTCGTCGAGTTCAAGGTCATTCGGAGGATGTTTCGAGTAGGGACTAATACACTGCGGGTTCCCGCGGAAACGACGCGAAGTGACGAGACTTCGAAATTTAACATGAAGCATGTGCCTCCTGTGCCGAAAGTTACTCCCCGGCGACATAGCTCTGAGTAAATCCGATCACTAATGAGTGTGCTCTTACCACGAGCGAGGGTTGAGCTTCTCTTTCCTCAATGTTTCAGGGTGAACTGAAGCAAGGACGCCTTTCGGGAAGGGGCGAGTTGCTCCCATTCTGCATCAACATTTTTTAGCGTCTCAATTAAAAGGAAGGGTCTGAGCCAAGGGCAATTTAGGCGCCAGGCACGCATCACCTTAGATCTCGAGCTTCACACTTTCCCAAAGGTATTGGGGGGAGTCCGTGAATTATTCGCAGTCCGAGTCACTTGATACATTTCATGTACTATCTGGCTGAACTTTACCTAGCATGCATAAATCTGTTTCAACGCGCATTTTTACAAGAAGTTATATTGCATCGTGACTTGGAAGGCTCCGTGCATGTGGAAGATGTGGTGGTGGCTACCCTTCTTGGACAGTAGTGAGCAAACCATACAGTTCTGGTTCCCACGGCTTTTGTCATACCTAAATTCATGTCCCCCTCCCATTGCCCCAGATTCGGTCACACCTAATCAACTCGGCATGGTTACATAAACCTTCCTTCCACCCGATGCTTTGAATCGTTAAGATAGAGCTTCAGCCTCGTGCGTTTGACGGGGTTTTAGACAGAGTCAGGGGCTCGCTTATTTAGACCCAACGCTTGTTTGTATGGGTAATTTAGGCTAGAAGGGATATGCAAATCTTCTATTGGAGCATTGATTGAGAAAACAAGGCAGCAATGGCATTTGGAGCCTGCCCCCACACGGAATTTGTGAGCGGAGGTGGAGCAATTATAATAATATATATTTCCGCCTGGCAGATGTAAGGCTTAGGCTGGCTGCTAGTTTTGGCATCTTGACTGAGGAAGTCAAATTGGGGAACACTGCGGATCTTTAGGATCTTAAGACCATTTATCTTGTCCGGAACTGCTGTTTTCGGGGCAACTTTGACATAAGTGAGGAATTATGGGGGAACTGCAACTTCAAAAGCTTAGCTGTAAATCAGACAAACACCCTCCGATAAATCCCAGGAAAGAGGAATTCGTACCGATCAAGAATTTACTTAAAGTGGATTTAGGTCACTGAACATGTAAAGCCAAAACCAGCAAAGTTGACAATGAGAGCAGATGAAAATGTAATTGAATACCCATGATCACTGGATATCACGGTCTACCCCGCCAGCCAATTTTATTCCTCCAAAATCTCCTCACATCCTCCTCAAACCTCTTTTCCCTCGCAAAGTCCAACTTGATCTTTCTCTCCAAGCGTGCTTTAGCACACCTCTTAACCACCTCAATATCACTCTCACCAACCCACGTGTCCCCGAAACAACTTCTAAACTCAATCTCCTGAAACCCCAACTCCCCATCCCTAGTCAACTTCACCCTCTCCCCGTCCTATTCCATCCCATCGCCCTAATATCTACTTCTCCATCCGTCCCAAGATTAGTATAAACAACATTCCAATTCTTCGGTGTCTCATACGGATCTCTCAACTCCCCAAGATAAACCCCAGCGCCTGGCACAGGGTCCAAAAGGCGGTCTTCCCAGTCGGTATCATACCAAGGGTCCATAGTATCGGGGAACTATTCTTCTCCATAGGCGTTGTAGGGCATATTGAGGATCCCGGCTGGTGGAGAGGGCGGGTAGACTTGGAGAGAGGGATTCCAGGAGGCGATGTCTGAGTCTAGGGGATCGATGAATGATGGTAAGATGAGTTTTTTGGTCCTTTGAGGCAGACGATTACCGAAAAGTCCGCGAGTAGTTGGAAAGTTATTTTAATGACCGAAGGGAGATCTTGGTTGGAAGGGTGAGGCATTGAATGAAAGGGGAGACGATCTTGGATTTATGGATTGACGAAAGAATCCAATTTCCTGAGAAGTTGGTTGAAGCTGGTTGAGACTGGTACTTGGTTGCCAGTGGGAGATCGGCGAACTTGGCTGCCCGAATAATCCTAATCCGTCTCTTTGCACATTTGATTGTGGAAAGGTTTCCGTAAGTTGCATCCAGTTTGCAGGCCTCGGGGGAGAAGAAAGAGTAGATTTAGTATCCGTCTCGTCCAATGGCTCCTCTCCAGCAGTCAGGACATCTGTTGAGATTGCCCCCGAAGAATTATTTGATATGAAAGCTTTGTCTGATTCTAATTGATAAGCACCAAATAGACCGAGCCGAGAGATGTCAGATGTTGCTTTCTTCGGAGACTTCCTGATGGGTGATCGTGAGCGACTCGTTCTCTCGAGAGATTTTCGACTGGGTGATTTACTGCGAGGAACCACTCCATCCATAGCAGTATCAAAGTCTACTTGTTTTGCTGGAGACCGCCGCCTGGGGGAGCGGCGGAGGGTATTTTCATCCATTGCCTGGGAGATGTCAACTCCCGAGGCAATAATTTCGCATGAATGCGGTACCGAGAAGCTCAAATTGAGCGAGAAATATATTATGGCTCGGCTTTTGCGCCTGGTGGGATTTTCCTTGGTACTTATCGATGAGAAAAGATGGTAACCGAGTTGTTGAGAAGGACAACACTGGAATGCGGATTGATGCAGCAACGACCACATTCCACATCAGCAAAACATATCCAAATATACATTCCCCGAGTCTCAGATGCATTTACATGACTCGATTCCAGATCTGGAGAAGGTTCCAGAGTCACGTAGTCTACGGCAAATTCAGGGGCCGTGTTTTGACGACAAAGGAGAGCCGGTGGAAAGCTTCCACTGCTGTTCCCCATCAAGCTATCCTTTCACGAAGATCCCAATAGCAAATATTGCAGCATAGCCACTTGGTTCGTGCCACTGTCCTAGATCAATGGATCATCATGCTCGAGTGCTGGATACCCATAAAACAGCGATGCTCATCGAGGAGCTCTGTTATCCCCTTCTTGACATACTGCCAAAGACTTCTACAAAAGACAGTGTTCTGGTCAAAAACGCTACCCCAGAAGCTTTATCTTAGGGACAATAGAATGCAGTAAGCCTTTCAAGGAACAAACAGAAACCACAATGTAGAACAATAAGTGCTTTCGAGTATAAATTTACACACAATGACATTGTCCCTTACCTTTTTATCCTACAGACTTCTCACACTTCTTCTACTAGCAACTCGTACCTTCTTCTCACCAATACGCATTCAAGATTATACAATCCAAACCAACAACAACAAAACCAGCAAGATGTGTGTCACACTCCAAGAGTATACCTGTGGGCATCAGGAGATTATCACCCGAGACTGCCTCAAAGTCAAGAATCTTAAGAGTATCCAGAGCAGAAACATGTCCAAGCGACGAAGATGCTTCAATAACCTCTTCTGTCGCCAGCAGAAGCCAGAGGGAGCAGAGATAGTCTGCAACGCACCAACCGGCCTTCAATCAAGCCGCCTTCCCTGCCCAGGATGCGTACCGCGCCCCCGAACCGCGGAAGACGTTCGACAGATTGCCGAGTGGAAGAACAAGCAACGGAAGAAGAGAGATAGGAATGTGGTGGGAGTGGGAGTAAGAGTCTTAGACCAAAGTGAAATCGAACGCAGGCGTTTGAACACGAAATGGCAATGGCTCTGCACGCGCTGTCGCGACGAAGGCCGCACCGTCGAGTCGTGGCACAGAAGACCGCACGGTGGACCCTGCTGCGCCAGGGGAGTAGATGAGTTCGATGCTTGGGAGCAAGAAGAAGGATATTGTTCACTTTATTATGACCCTCCACATTTTGCTTCTCGTGCCCACCGTCCCAGAGACTCTTCCCCTCCCCCTCCTCCCCCGAAAAAGCGTGATCTTGATTTGCTGTCAGCAAAGCTAGATGCAAGCCGTGCGGCGAGGGATTACGGACATTCTGATGGCGATCAGGATAGCCATATATCCCCTGAGCTGGTTAGAGACTTCATCTCCATGTCTGGTACAGATACGAGATCACTGCCTCCGCCTCCACCGGAGCCACAACCTTACTACGAGGACGCCGGCATCGATTCGGAGCGATGGAAAACGCAGCGAAGGACTCAAAGGGGAAGTTACCCAGCTCCGAGTCAACCACCCACTGATCCGCTTCCCGTGAAACCACTGAGACCCCAGAGGCCTGTGGTACTCATCCCGGATAAATTATACGTGGCAGGTCCCCTGAGACGAATATCAGGGCAGACTGATCTGCGAAATCCCGTGCCAGGTACGCCTGAAGGAACCCACTCTGTTCCGAAAAAGGCTGTCTCAATGCCTAGACATACAGGACAATCGACTCTGTCGATGCTACCGATACCGACATTGAGCTCCTGGTCTGCGGGACCACCTGCAGATCCGAGAAAGATCGCGAAAGATGAGGATATCTTAATACCGTACCCTGGAGGACAGTTTAAGGTATCATTCTCAGATACGCCATCTAGATCATCTAGACAGGCTACACAGACTTCCCTTCCACCAGCTCCGTCAAATGCAGAGCGTATGGAGGCTGCTGTGCCGAGTTCGTCAAGACCGTCGAGGACAACTCTGGTAAACCCAACCCCATCACGACATTCAGGGGCAGGTTCCTGTTCCAACCACCCAAGACTGTCCCCGCCCTCAGAGCGCATCAGCCCAACGCCAGACTTAAACGGCATCTCGCCGCTTTCTTCCCCAGTCTCTGATCCATCACCTGCCTCGCCCGTAAGTAACTCGGTCCCGAGTGTCGTAGCTGAGATGAATCAGCACATCAAGGATCAAATTGATGATGTAATTAAGGACTTCTCTACGGCCTCGGAAGGCTCCGATGAAGGAGAGAAGAAAGAAGAGCGCAGTACGTGGTACGAGTAAAAGTGCGAGTAGAAAAGAGTGGTCGGGAGTGTGGAGTTTGGCGGACTGTAGATATGATAGATTAAAACTAGAAGAATGAAAATTGTACAGTGAAAACATCTTGTGCCATAATTGGAATAGTGACTTGTGACGCAAATCGAATGTGATTGTACACTTAAATGATTCGTCCCAAAATTGGAAGCGTGCTTGGAACTTGAATTAATCCCATAACAGAACTGCTAGAGAAGTTCCGTCCGATCTTTGAATGAAAGCTTTCGATTGAAACCCGTCGGGTGACACCCGCCCTTAGTTAACGCCTTCGTGTCTTGGTAATCCGTGAGGGGGTAAATGCTTGCAACTGTGCTGTAGAAAGAGAAATGAACGCCTCACACCTACTTCCCATGCTGACTGAAACCCCCGTACCGTAGCTTATTGCTGGTATCGAAATGCATCACTAATGCATGCTTCTTCGCAACGACCCCATGCTTCCCCGCTTCCCACAATAAACCTCTAGATTCATCGTTCCTTTTCTGTCCCTTCCCTTGGTCCATCCATTGGCCTGGTTTCGATCTGCTCTCCAATTCCGTGTTCAACACATCCAGTCCGATCTAGTCCCCCACATAGCGGTGTTCGTGGCAGGCAATCCTTAGTTCGTTTTCCCATTCTTAACAGTACCGTTCCCTTGCTTGGCCTTCTCCGCCTTAATCTTTTTAATCTCCTCCTCCACAGCGTCATTCACCCTCTTCTGCAACTCAGGTCTATATCCAAAATGGAACAAAGCCTCCATGAAAACGAAGAACGGGGCGAGGACGAAAGCTTGCACAAGGTTGTCAAGCAGTGCCGGGGCACGACCCTCGTAGACGCCATGTCCAATGAATTGTGCTATCCAAGCAACGACTTGAACGCCGATGGCAATCTTGTTGATGGTTGAAGGCATGACTGTCGTAAGGTGATTTGCATACGCGGTCCAGCCAATGATAATGGGGAGGAGTATGGATCCGGCGACCGGTTCGAGGAGAATGTAGAAACCGCTGTAAAGTATTGCTCCTATCGTTCCGAGGTTGAGGGGTAGGTTTGGGATAGTGAGCCATTCTGGAAGAGGGATGACTGTGGGAGAATTTGTCGCCTGCTTATGGTCAGCGTCTGCGACGGGCCAGAAAAGGAGGTAAAATGTACCAAAAGCAATGCAAATGCCAGAATCAGAGGCACGCAGGTCATATGGATGCCGATATTGACGGGATTATGATGGTAGGCGCCATACTGTTGTCGATTAGCAAGTGCCGGAAGGCTTGAGACGATGCCAACTCACGAAGCGCAATTGCTTTTCGAGGTCGAGAGACATGGTGATGTGTTGAGGAAGCTGTTCGTTGGAAAGTGGAGCGTTTCACAGATATTTAGAGACGGGCGCGGGGGAATCTCAGAGAGGGCGTAGCTGCCGCAGAATCATTACTGGCGTGAAACCTAGGTAGGAGGGCGGTGGTGGTGACAACGGGCGTCTTTATGGGGAAGCTGGGGAAGCAGACGGAGGAGTCAGTTGGCAAGTTGATCGGAGAGAACATCCAGAATCAGGTCATTGGCATGTGCTCGGGTGGCTGGACGGGCGTTCTGCCTAGGCTGTCGGCGCCATGCCGTACTTGTGTGGAGGCCCCGTTAATGATCAAAGCTACACAGAGCTACGCGCAATTCTCAGCACCAACCATAAAATCCCGAGATACTTTGATGCAGCGGCTTCACAACATCCCTTTGTCTTCGTTGGCGACTAAGTCCACGGTCCTCGTCCACACACCCATCGCCGCATCGACTGCCTTTGTGTGCTGTCTGCGACGCCCCCAGAGCAGCGCCAGAGCACCCAGTCCTTGCAAAGCCATTCTTTCGAGCATTGTACGTCATGTTGCTAACCCAGCGCTTCAAAGCGTTCTGGACTGATGACTGCAGAACTCCTCGGTGATCAAGCGCATCATATCTACAGGACTCGTGCATTGTGTGCGATCCAGGGCGCATTGTGTATGGGGTTGGAGGGGTGCGCTTGGAGCCACAGGCACGAGTAAATTCACCTTCGATCAAATTCTAGAGCCTCGTTCGCTTTTGCCCCGGCGGCGCATAGCAAATATATTGCCCCTCGATCTCGCCTCTTCCAGATCGCGAACCCTTTTCAAACACATCCTCGAGCAGAGAGCAGTAACTCGCCATTCTCGCCCACCATGTTCTTCCTATACAACCTCGAGCGGCAGGTCACACTGCATCCTTCATACTTCGGCAGGAATATGCACGAGTTGGTCACGGGCAAGCTCTTGAAGGATGTGGAAGGCACATGCACAGGACGATACTTTATAATCACCATTATGGATACTTTCAACATCTCTGAAGGACGGATTCTACCCGGTAGTGGCTTGGCTGAGTTTACAGTTGGATACCGTGCGGTTGTTTGGAGACCTTTCAAGGGCGAGACTGTGAGACTCCGGTTGCGAAGGTGATTGAGGGTGCCCTGCTCATATGTTGTGCCAGGTCGATGCTATCGTCACCTCAGTCAATCAGGTCGGCTTCTTCGCTGATGCTGGCCCTCTGCCACTCTTCGTTTCCGCACATGTGAGCATCAAGTTTTGAGGTGGTAGGGCAAGGCTGATTTCTATCCCTAGCTCATTCCTCCTGACATCAAGTTTGACCCAAACGCTACTCCTCCCCAGTTCACAGACAATGAGGACTCGGTAATCGAGGTCGGCACTCACGTCCGAGTCAAACTGATCGGAACAAGAGCAGAAGTCGGTGGAATGTATGCGATTGCTAGCATCAAGGAGGATTACCTTGGGTAAGAGACCCCCGGACGGGGTATCGATTTATGCTAACTCCTGACTAGATGCTTACAAGGTTCTTGATTCGCCCAAAAATAGACTGGAAATTCCCAAAATTTATACCATCGGTTCCGGTTCCTGGGAAATGCATCTTTCTACAAACCCGGGCCCAAATTTTCGGGCTAGACGCGTACTCCCGCATCCTGGGCGAACCAATTCCCAAATAAACTCGAGCACTTTACAGCGCAGAAATGCCAAAATTTGACTTTCGAGTATGAGAAGACGATTAGATATCTGTCGAAAGAATGGACAGCATATGACCAGGAAACCTTTTTTACTTCAATTGTGAAGTTTTACTCTCTTTTGTACCCCTCCTGTCCCTTTCCATGTACCTTTTCCGGTCGAGGTCAAGATAAAGTTTAGCTCACCCGTGTCTATGATCGGTATACAACCATTAAACATCTCCATTCGGTTTCTTTTCGTCATCTGCACGTCATTACCAAACCTTTCTCTCGAATAGCTCGGCGTAAGGGTTACTTTTCAGAACCCTCAATGCCTTTCCCCAATGCTTGCTCATAGAGTTCAAGCCTACTGCCCACGATAGCTTCGCATAAAAGCGCTCTTGCAGCCAGCCACCCTGTTCAGAATTTCCTCCCATCTACATCTCACTCTCGCGCTCTCCCACGATCGCAACTCCGTCTTGTTTCTCTATTTCCCTGTATATCCCGCAACTTTTGCAAAGCGACTACGACCTTCTGAAACCCAAGAACACAAGACAATCGCAATAAGTACCCCTTCAATATTGATCGAAAATCTGCATTGGGTACACTCGAGCATTCCAAGATACTCGCATATCCCAGAACAGCCACCCTCAAAATCGGATCTTACGCCACACCAGCAATAAAACTCGACCAAGTGGTACTCCGGACATAATTCGACTTCAGAATCGACTCAGACAGGAGGAAGGACAAGATGGATAGTACCTGCTCTCAATCACGTGTCCGTTCCCCATTTACCCCTTCGAATTGCAACCACATTACCGCCAATTGCAAACGCAAAACAATCAAGCAAGTCGAAAGCTTAGCCGGCGAATTAATCGCGAGCCTCAAAGGTATCAACTCTCAAGGCCCCGATTTTGTCCATGCACCGAAGATCCCAAGTTCAGCGCCTGCAAGTGAATGCAGGAAAATCGACAACAATTCACCAACAGCCGGAAGCGACAATACAAAGGACAGTACAACAAACAATACCAAGGACTTCCATTGTCCCTCTACACGCAAGCGAGAACAAAACCGAGCCTGGAATCTTATTTATGAAAATTTCCAGCAAGGAAAATTTCGAACATCTCCCGCTCATCACATCGAACAACTCCGAAAGCCTGCTACCTGCGAACCTAGGGCAAAAGAAGAGATGATTGAGACACCCGAGAAGATGGGAACCAGCTTGCAAGGAGCAGAATGGGCTGATGAGTACCTCAGACGAGCTGAGTTGGAGGACGAGAGCACCGAGCAAGAGCGTATCGAATTGGCCAGGGACTTGGCGGTGATCGATTATTTTGATGACGAGTTGGACAGCGAATCCGACACCGATTCGGACGATGAGGATGATTTCCCTCACATGTACGCCGACATACCATTTTCATCCCGGACACCGACCGATAATGACGATGATAACGACTCTTCTCTCCTTCTCTCCCGCACAGCAACACAACCTGGAAACATGTAGGTAACCCCTTCCTCTTTTAGATTGTCTCGGGAATTTCTCCCAAGACAATCTTCCATTTCTCCTGGAACATTGGGCATTGAGCAATCACTGACTCCCCCGTTACCTTAGGTCTCCCGCCGGAGACACTGGAATCGCCAGTACCACGTCAAAGGCCCTCTTAGACCTTATAAAGGGACCTCTTACACCGCCAGATACACCCATCCTGATATTCTCGCAACCAAAATCATCTCCCTCTTCCATCTTCAACAACGGAATGTACAATCTAGAGCCGGAAAATTCATCCGAAATCTCTAAATTCGACACCAAGAGAGAGTTCACGCTCATAACCGCTCTAATTAACGACCTCGGACAGCGTCTTATAACATATCAAGAGCTCACAGACAATGTATTCGTCGCCGCCTTGTACAACGCTGATCCAGCCCCGGAACTCCTGTCCTTGAAAAGCTTCTGCGCGTGGACACTTCATCCTATCTCCGACCAAATGAAAGACACCCTCCCACCCCCCACTCAAACCGTCCCCGACCTTCGCCTGATTAATTCGGATGGGGAGGTGTATAGTCTCGAGGAGAGGATGGAGATCTTGGATGAGTTTGAGGACCGAGACTTTGCCCGACATCTGGCTCAGAGAGATGAATGGCAAGAAGACAAAGAAAGATGGTTCTTGAGGAAGTGCACAGCCACCGAGAACGAAGCACGACTCCAGCATCTCGAGAGGTGGTATGAGGAGGGATTGGCGATGTAGATAGATGATTTGGGATGGGATGGGAAACGACTAGGAAGGGAGGGCTAAGTAAATAGATGGTTTGAGATGAGATAGGAAACGACTAGGAAGGGAGGGCTGAGTAGATAGGTGATGATTCGAGACGGGATGGGAATACATTTTGCTTTTGCTGAAAGTTTGTTCCTTGAGTGACTTCGTGACGTGATATTTTAGAGCATGGCATTCTTCCCGCTGGAGCGATGCACGAATGATCTTTGTCACCCCAGGCTCCAGTTGCTTCAGGGTGATTGAGAAAAACGTGATGGTCGAGTCGAGAGTCGAGAACATGATGAACCTTATTGTAGCTACTCCATTACCTGAGTCCCGAGGTAGCGGGTTCCTATCCCAAACATTAGCTTCCGCTGTACCCGTGGTTTCAGCAAACATGAGCCTTGATACGGTCCCGTAGTCCCGTACCTTTTCTCCCACGGTTTATGGTGAGGGCTACATAGCCCCCAATTCGTTTCCAAGCAATTAAGTTATTCAAACCCGGTCTAAATCACAATAGAAGCCTTACAATTCTTTCATATAAACCCATGGTGACCGCTCACCTTCGAAAATTTTCCTTTCATCTACATCTTCCACTCACCCACGCATAATCACATTCTTTGCTCATTTTCCTACAAGCTTGCGACCTGTTTCGTCAATTCTCTAAGCTAGCCACGATCACGATCTTCTGATACCCAAGAAAGCACCGCAATCGTATACCCATTTTTCGTCTCTTCTCTTCTGGAGCTCGTCCATTCTAAAGTAGCCGACACTCAAGAGCTCGACGCCAAACAGTATCCTACTTCCAGTACAGCACCTCAAACCGGCGAAGTCCTTCGAGTATATTGGACAACAGAATCTATTGTATAGCAGAAATCAAGCTGTCAGACCGAATTTCACAGCACCACCATGGATATCTCTCGCCCTCACTCACCTGTCCGGTCGCATCTTGCCACCACCACCTCGATCAACTGGCACGCCCTGTTCAGCAACAAAAACAACATGACCAGCCGGTTATTAGGAGGCCTGGACACCTTCAAAAACGTCCATCACAACGAAGCCAAAGCTGGTCTTCCCCATATCTTCGCCAACACCCCCATCACCACCCCAGAAGGTAGCCCAGTCTCTAGCCCAGCGAGGCGCAAACACCAATTCCAAACCAGAATCTATCTTCAATCTCGTTAAGGGGCAACTCTCAATCGTCCAAACCCCCGCGGAACAGACAAATTTCAGAAACTTAGGAGAACTCGCTCTCATCCACGCACTCATCGACGACCTCAGTGACCGTCTCATCCATTATCGGAAGATTGAAGACGAACACTTCAAGCCAGGATTGTACCACGCCCAAATATGCGAAGGGGCCAGGCCCAAGACATGTAAAATGAAAAACCGAAATACCTGCTCCTGGAAACTGGTCCTTATATGGCCATTCAGCAAAACCATTCCCCCACCCGCTGCCCAAGAAATCCCTGATCTTCGAGTTACTAATCACCATGGCAATGTTTACAGTCTTGAAGAGGTTCTGCCTGAGTTGGATGCGCAAGATTTCAAGGAGCATGTTCAAAATAGAGAGGAGTGGGGGGAATTCATGGAGGAATACCTTTCTAAGATCTATGGTGCGGATTCTGCTTGGCGTCACGAGCGAGAAATGCACTTTAGGCAGTGGAAGGAAGAAATTGAAGGGGAAAACGAGGAGAACACTCACAACGAGGAGATTGAGTTCAAGCAAATAAAAGGATTTATCCCAATGGACCCCATTTTGGAGGAGCCAGAGGATGTCACTTCTGAGAACGAAACCTCGGACGATAACACATCAGGGGATCAGATGACGAGCAGCGATATACCGGCCAACTACGATCAATCATTCCAAGAAACTTTGGATGGCAATGCATTGATAGACGATTCTTCGGGTACTGAAAACATCATTTACAAGGCCGACCTCGCTACCATACGCAGAATGACTGAAACATTCGACACTCCAATACAGTCCGTCTCTCACTTCGCTACGGATTCCGAAGAAGATAACCTTGAAGCCATGCCCCAGAAGGAAACCCGCCGGGGAAAATGGACGCGGGGTATGAGTGAGAGGTTTGAGGATTTGCTGAGAAGGATTGGGAGGAAACTTAAAAAGGAGGGGAAGGGGAAGGGGAAGAAGAGAGAGGTCCAATACACGGCAAAATAAATTAAAAACACATCTCATGACAGTAGAAAAGATTTGCGGCTCCCACTTGGCACTTCGTCGCCAACATAAACACAATCCAACAGTTAATTTAAGAAGAGTTTGGCCCAGCAGCACCCGATGGATCAGGGCGGGGAGTTGGTCTTCTTCTCATGCTCTCCCAATGTCCACCGCTTATTCCAGATTGCCCTGTAGCCGTCCAGTGAACATAGAGATTACGACCAAACTGCGTCTGCTGCTCCAAAATCCCTGCCCTATAAGCACTCCTATTGCCATAAGCAGTTGACACAATCACGACCCGGAATTCATTGCCAGTCCATGCATCCATGAGATCAGCGAGCTCATTGTCTTCCGCATCATCGCAAACACGACGTCCGACAACTCTATCGAACAGAGCAAGTAGCTCCTCTGCTGAGATGGCAGCGTACGGAGAATCCGGATATTGATTGCGCATGGATCCCAGCAGAGCCAGGACGGAGCAGACGTAGCGCCGCTGTCCGATGGTATAACCGGTACGGTCTGCTTGCCAGTACCTCAAATGAAAACCTTGAACTTCCCAGGCAAAGGGTTTAACGTCGTGGTAGATCATTGCATCGTCTGGGGACATCAAACCAAGCGGCGCTACCATTCCCTCGACAGGTCTCATTATATCAGGGGGAATTACTGGTGGCGAGTCCGCAGGAAGTGCCTGCAGAAAATGCGCGACGTAGCTGAAAAGATTTGCAAGAGTCGTGGCAATTGGTGCAACCGTACTTTGTGAGATTTGAGGCATGTTTTCGTTCGAATTGTTTCCGTCCTGGCCACCTTCCTCCTCACCGTCCTTTTTCTGTTTCTTGGAGGCATGCCCTTGCTGCTCCTCGTCATCTTCAAAATCTTTATCGGTGTCATCCTGAGCTTTTCTTTTGCCTAAAGCCTTGGAGGAAGGATTGTTTCCGTCAGGATTACACGCTCCGGAGTTTTCCCCTCCAGCTGACTCACCACCAGGCGGAGCACCGCCAGTCGTTTCATCTGCGTTTTTATTGCCAGCAGTCTGACAAACAGTTAACTTTAGCTCTTCAGAATATCGTGTTGGGCGAATGCTTACCTTTTTCCGCTTCTTGGAGTTAGCAGCTTCCTCCTCGTCGTCTTCATTATCATCGTCCCGGCTCCTCTTCTTCCCCGTCTTAGGAGATTTCCTACCACCATTCGGGGATGACTGCGGTAGGGATTTGCCCCGTCCGCTACCATTATTCACACCAGGAGAAACTTTCCCCGGATTACTGTTCCGTCCAGAATTTCCTGCTCCATTCTGTCCTCCCGAGCTATTCCCCAGACTACCAACCCGACATGGTCCCTCTCCTGGATCATCATCTGTACCATCTCCAGGAATGCCTTCCCCATCATCGCCATTCCCAACTTCTTTCTCATAATCAACCCTGTCTAGCGGCCCACCCCTCGCGGCAAACTTCGCTATTCTCACCCTCCAGTACTCCTTATTCTCCTCACTCATTCCCATGTCGTTCATCAAATCCATGATGTAAAACCTCTCCGCAACTGGCTCCTCATCCTCAACAACCCTAAACCCTTTGAATGTCTTCATTGGAAACCTCCCCGGATTATCGACGTAAAAGCGCGCGACCCTTACCAAACCAGTGCAAAACTCTACCCATTTCTGGACATCACTGGCATCAAGTGTGCCTCGAGCTTGGCGAAATTCGACTGTATAAGGAGCGGTGGGAGGACGAGCTGCAGCAGTAAAGTTTACTTGACGTGCTCGGTTTCCGAGTTCATTCCCCAGGCCGTGAGCGGGCCAGTTCATCAAAAGTGCTAATTCCTGCGGTGTCGAGCACGCCTCGATTTGAGCTCTGATGTTGGCTAGGAAATCCTCTGGTTGTCTGACAAGTGCTGCGTTTGAGACGTCGAGATCGCCGTATGTGTATCGGGTTTCATCTTCTTTGTCTTGATGAAGGAATCTGAGACGATTGCTCTCAACGGCGTATCGAGCATTAGGATGCTCGGGACGACGGCAGTGTGGGTGAAGCTTGGATATATCGGATTCGTAGACGATAATGAGAACTGCTAGTTCTTTGAGAACTCTGAGGTCTTTCGGGGCACCGACGTGGACGTGGAGTGCGCATTGATTCGTGATGAAAGCTCCTGTCAGGTCAGATGACTTCCCTTTCGTTGCCTCTAAGATTTGGGCAATGTCGTTATAGCCTTGATTAGGGCCCGTGTTGAAGATGGGAGACACGAGCTCCAGGCCGTAAGAATCCCAGTCTGCCGCTTCTGCTGCAGCCACTCGAGGAAGCCAAGCCGGGATATTTTTAGATCCAACTCCACAGACGCTGTAATCGCGCATGAGAAGCCATTGGTTGTCTTCGTACATGCCGTTGTCCTTCTCGTTAATCGGTTCGGACTCCTCGATACGAGTATCTATTGATGGACATTTTTCCTTAAGCAAACGCTCCAGAACATAATGGACTTCCTTGTTGTATGGTTGAAGCCTCGGGTTCTTTCCATTATTGTGAAGACCCCAGCTGTTATAGACACGATGTGGCAATCTATCCCAAGGTATTAGATTCTTGAACCCCAATACATACCTTCTGAACCGATAGGCAAGCTTCTTGTTAGGTACAGTGGGATGCGTCACAGCCGGGACTGTACTGAAGTCCGTAAAGGGGTTCAAATCGAGCTGGGTTTCATGGAAAGCGAAAACGAACTCTAGTTCAACTCCCCAAGTTAGCGGTTCCTTGCTTAAAGGTGCAATCATGGGGGTGCTGGTTTGCATTTGAGATTCATTGGATTCTCTGTGAGAGTTTTCTCTAGTAAAAACCATATTTAGAAAAGGCTGTAATGACAAAAACGAAGTTGTGAACAATAGACAAAATATCAACTAAGCGGATAAAGTTAACAATTGATGGGTTTGGCAACCGAGGCGGAGCAGCACGACTTCTCTCGCCCATTGTAAAGATCTGCAATAAAGGATTTTCTTGGTCTTTCAAGGAGTGAATTGCTGAACGCGGGTCGATGGTTGAGCTCGATGCGCTTTCAGAAAACAAAGAGAGTCATGAATTTTACAATAGCTAATGTCTTCCAATGAATGTGAAGTCAAATAAAGAGGGCATTGAAGTGCATTTGCTGTGACAAATGATGTATTGAGTCAAATTTAGAGTCATTGTTGAATGCCAGATTGGGAACTAAAGTTCGAGAAGCGATCATGGCACAATGCCCATGATTACATATAGACTAATAACTGGCTGGTGGATATCAATTGAGTTTATCTCCCAGACATTAAAGACATAGAGCGAGAGCAGTTTTAAGGGAAGGGGGTGAACAAGACTCAGTGATAGACTGCGCTTTGTGGGTTGCTAAGACGAAGAGAACGACTTCGTGGCTTCCGTCTCCTGATAATATCAATTTAATTGCGTGTAAAACAGCAAATGGTTATTGAAAACTTCCAAATGTGCCCCAATCACTTGAGACTGACTCAAATTGTTGCAAAAGTGGCTTCCTCCATGATGGAAGGGCCAGTCAATTGGAACTAGAATATGGGCTTCCTTGACTGCAGCAGTTGACTTTCTTAGCAACCATACTCCTCTTCAGTCTGAAAACTCGGAAATGGAACGGGAGGACGTAGAAAGCACAGAACATGGACTCATAAATCATTTATTGGGATCGCGCCGACTGGAAAGGTCGAGCCCCAAAAACATCAAAAATCACTCAATCCTCTTCAGCATCTTCGTCCTCTTCCATGATCTTCTCATCTTCCTCAACCTGCTTGATCTCATCATCACTCGCCATGGAAATAGAGGATCCCCTATGCGTCAAAACAGGTGCGTTTACATCCGAGGGCTTCCACGCCGTCGAGTTGGGCGACTGCATTGATTCCAGCTTATCTATCGAGTTCGACGGGGTGTGAAATCTAGCACCAGGAGCACTTCTCCATGCCGAGCTGCCTGGAGATTGTAAGACTGTGTGGCTTGGAGCGTTTTGTGGTGGATCCAGGACAGCAAGAGGAGGTGGTTTAACTGCTGATTTCTTCGCTGCTTCTGCCGGATCTGCCTGTCCCACTCCCTCCAAGGTCTCTGGAGCTTTCTTCTTGCTATCCTTTGCCTTCTGTGCAGCTTCCTGACCTGCTTGTTTCATTGCTAACGAGAAGGAGGATAATTCGGCAGTAACTTGTTCCACCGGCTGAGCAAGTTTCGAGGACTCCGCAGTAGACGCGGGCTTGATATTCTCCTTCGCAACCGGAGGCTTCGATGGTGTAGTCGTTGGTGTTGGCGCCACAGATCCAGAGGGTGTTCCTGGAATAGGCACAATCTTGATATGCTGCTTCAACTCGCCGTATTCATTCCATTCTTCGACTTCTACAAGGTCCTGAGATTGTCAGTTGCTGTGCTTTCCTGTAACATCTAGGACTGCCTTACCCCAATCACCAAGCCCATCTGCACCAAGCCTGGTATCTTTCGCGCCCTGCCAGACTCGTCTTTCCCGGCTCTCCGGCCCCATATCATGCGTGCCTTTTCATCGGTCGCAATATCAAGTGCTCTGAACGGTATGCGGTTCGCTTTGAGGATTGTTTCCATGCGAGACGTAGCAGTGACAATGTGCGACGAGCCAGAGGTCAGAGATGTGTAGAGGTAAAGCAAAGGGTCGGAGGAGTACGACTTAGGCGGGGTAGCTTCAGCCATTGTGTGTTGTGTATATGTGAAGTGCGGAGTGCGAGGAGTGATGTTGGTGATGAGGCTCTCGATCTGCTGTTTCACAATGACGACGGGTGAATGCGCTGGGCCATCTTTGACTCAACGCATGGACGGACTCTCAGATGTTTGTCAACATTGCCGCGGATTCGATGGACATGCGATACAATCGGCTGCCAGCAAGTGATGAATGGTTTAGGTAAAAGCAGGCGCAAAGATACCCTGTCAGCGCTTACAGTATCCAATGGCTGCAATTGCATCATAGGGACGCCTCGGCAGGAACCTTGTCTCCTCTTCAACAACTATGGCTGCGCCAACAGGAGCTGCTTTGATAGCAAAGGCTCTCCAGGAGCTAGGAGTGAAGGTCATCTTCGGTTTGGTTGGGATTCCTGTAGTGCAAATTGCTGAAGAAGCAATTGCTCTCGGGATTCGATTCATTGCATTCCGCAATGAGCAAGCCGCGAGCTATGCAGCAACAGCGTATGGCTACCTGACCGGCGGACCAGGCGTATGTTTGGTTGTGGGAGGTCCCGGAGTAAGTTATCTCAAGAGTGTCTTTCCTGCTTCCAAGGAAAATTAAAGGCAATGATATGTAAATCATTCAAGCTATATATCCCATTATATGCTAAGGTTCAAAGCTAACCTCTTCGAGGTGCTCCATGCTATGGCCGGCATTGGCAATGCTTCTGCAAATGCCTTTCCCCTACTCCTCCTTGCTGGTTCCAGCGAAACCCATCTGGTGACCAAAGGAGCTTTCCAAGAAATGGATGCCATTTCCCTCTTGACACCCCATGTCAAAATAGCCATCAGACCCAGTTTGGACTCAATACCCCAATCAATTACCACCGCATACAGAACAGCATGGTATGGGAGAAGAGGGCCATCGTTTGTGGACCTGCCAGCAGATGTTATACAAGGGGAGGGAGAGGAGAACAGCACCCAAGTTGTGCCTCTGCCTCCAAAAGCAGCATCGGATCCAGCCAAGATACAGTTGATCTCAACCCTTATAAAGTCTGCAAAGGCTCCCTTGGTTATCGTTGGGAAGGGAGCAGCATATGCTCAAGCAGAAAGTGCAGTTCGAAAACTGATAGACCAAACCGGTATCCCATTCTTGCCCACACCCATGGGAAAAGGCGTGTTACCTGACTCTCACCCCTCAAATACCGCCTCTGCAAGATCAACAGCTCTAAAAGGAGCAGATGTAGTATTGGTACTCAGTGCAAGGCTGAACTGGATCCTCCATTATGGCGAAGATCCAAAATGGAGCCCAGCAGCAAAGATCATCCAAGTGGACATCTCAGCAGAAGAACTAGGACGAAATAACGGAGACGCTTCTCTTGGAGTCATAGGAGATATCAATGTGGTAGCCACACAGCTCCTATCCTCCCTGTCAGGCTGGAAATACAACACCGCCTCCCCATTCATTAAGGACCTCAAAGCCAGCGAGGCCAATAATGAAGCTACGGCCTTGAAAGCAGCAAAGGTTGACAAAATTCCCATGACATACGCTCGAGTATTCTCTATCATAAAGGAAACTCTACACAAACTTTCCCCTCCCGAAGACGGCGGCGTAGTCTACGTTTCAGAAGGCGCAAATACAATGGACATTTCCCGCTCCATCTTTCCAGTTCATCACCCCCGTCTCCGTCTCGATGCAGGGACTCACGCTACGATGGGCGTGGGACTTGGCTACGCAATTGCTGCACATTGTGCGTATAACCTCCCTTCCCCTGAAGCGAAATCAGGACCAAATACAGCAGACAAGAAGATCGTCTGTCTAGAAGGAGATTCTGCATTTGGCTTCTCCCTTGCAGAAGTTGAAACCATGGCACGCTATGGCATGGACATCTTGATCTTCGTCATCAACAACAGCGGTGTTTACCACGGAGACAGTGAAGATGCAGATGCCTGGCTTGCAAAGCAGAAACAGACCATCGCCGGAAGCGGAAGTGGGGGCTTGAGAAGCTCGAGCTTAGGATGGGAGGTAGGGTATGAGAAGATTGCTGAGATGTGCGGTGGCAAAGGATATCTGGTGCGTACACCTGAGGAATTGGCTAGGGCTACAGAAGAGGGGTTCAAGGCGGGGGTGCCTGTGGTGGTCAATGTAATCATTGAGTCGGGGAAGGCGCAGAAATTGGTACGTACTGATCTTCTTCTATCTTGTGGAATGATCCCTATTTGTGGGGTCAAGCGTTGAGACAACTGCTGATTTATGATTGAACAGGAATTTGCATGGCAAAACACGACCAAGAAATCCAGGAGAAAGGACGCCAAGCTCTGAAGCTCTAGGCCACACCTCCGGGGATATGTGGAGATAGGGAAAGGAGGCGAGCGGGCGGGAACCTGCATATGATGCGCCTTGAACGAATAAACTTCTTGTATACTCCTTCAATCTTGAATCTTGAATCAAAGAAAGAAACTCCATCCTTCTATCCGCTGAAACAATGGTAAGTTCTCTTTTTCGTACTGGCTAAAGCTTCTTTGTGGGGGGAGCTTTTTGAGACCGGGGAGCTGGGATCAGATTAGGTGCCCGTTTGCAAGGCAAATGGCGACTCTTCAAGGCATGGGCTTCTAGAACAAAACGTGGTGGTGCAGAAGTTGCTGGATGGTGTTGCTTTCTATTTCATCGACATTCTTAAGCTCTTTAGCATTGCTTGAATTTCTCTTATTACCCTTCTACCATTCCAATTCCACTTCTCACAGCCTTCAAAGTCTTAAGTCAAGCCTAATCAACCCACCTACGGCATCTCAACTACCTACCGCTCGAAGAAACCATCTCCACCCTGCCTCAAATGTGCTTCGGCTTCGGGTCCAAACCCAGATCCGGCAGCAAGTACACCCAAACCCGTAAAAGTTATGGCCCTTCCTCCCGCTCCCGATCTCACACTCATTCCAACCCCTTCTCCCATCACGCCGCCTACGAGAAAGAACGAGCGCATGAGTTCGAAAGACTGAAGAACCAGGCTTATCAAGACGTGTATTCGGACATCGACCATGTGAAGCAATTGCATGAAAAGTTAAATACAAATGGGAGAGGGAAGGGAGGGGAGAGAGAGAAGAGTGTAGCCGAGATTGCGAATGAAGCTGCTGCTGCTGCGGTAAAGAAGGAGAGGGAGGAGAGGGAGGCGCAGAGGAAAGAAGATGTGAAGTTCGAGGGGTTGAAGAAGATGTTTGAGGATGAGAGGAGGGCGAGGGAGGAGCGGGATAGAAGTGCGAAGGAGCAGACGTTTGAGCGATGGGCGAGGGAGAATGAGGAGAGAGAGCAGCGGGAGAAAGTCAATAGGCAGATTGAAGATCAGATTAACAGGGCGTTGGCTGGGGATACTAAGGGGAGGGAAGCGAGGGAGAAGATTGATAGGCAGGTTGAGGAGGGGGTCAGAAGGGGCTTGGAAGGGTTGAATTGCGTTGGCTCGGCTGTGCCGATTCATCACAACAGTGGACCACATTATGGATTCTATGGTGGAGGCCGCTATTATGGGTGGAATGGGACTGGTCAAGGTGCAGGAGGCTATCCGGGAGGGGGTAACGTGGGGAATGGGAACGGGAGAGGGTGCATTGGAGGATGGGGATGGAATGATTGGAATGCTTTGCCAGACCTATACAGACAGGGACTATTGGGAGATGCAACGACGGGTCCAGCGATCGATCACCGAATCAACATGTTGGAGTTGAAGTTTGAGCTGGAGAAGATGAAGAACGAAATCAGAGGATCGACGGGCCACTCGATGGGAGTCCCAATGGGAAGGATGTGGCCATGATGCGTTCTGCTGGTTAGAATTTTGCTTGGAGTTTAGATTTAGATGATGAAGACACGACTTGACGGCCGAGTAACCATGTTTTGTGTGTAGTGTTTTTGTGATTTTCTGATTTTCTATTTTATGGCACCACGCTGCAAAGCGCTATGCAATTACCATTCATTCATCTCAGCCAACTCGCAACCCACTGACTCCATTAACTCCCCCGTTGTGTGGCGATCCACGAATTAAGAGACAAGAGAAAGAAAGAGAAGCAAATCCATTGGTGTATCCCACAACGCCTGCTTTACAAAGTATGCAAGCCCTTCTAGAATACCAAGGCAAATGCCAGCTACCACTTTCCCTTCCATCCTTACTTCGCTAGATCTAGCATTGAGAATCTATCCGAAGATGCTGACACTCAAGGCCATGAGACCCAATGTCAAGCCAGGAACACCAAGGTGTCCGGCCAAGCTGGTGCTTGTTTGCTTGGTTGGAGTCGCGGTGGTTGGCGAGGCCGTGGTGCTCAACGAAGTTGAAGCATTGACGACGGTGACGCTCGTGAGGGTTGTTGGGGTCGCAGTGCTAGACTGGACCTCAGAGGTCGAATTGGCAGGAGCCGTGGTCCTAAATCCCGGGTTAGCATTGCCTTAGAGGATCTAGGTGAATGAATTGAGACAGATTCTCAAGAATAGTTCGCTCCCAGACTAGCCAGAAAGTAAATCATTCGCAAGACGCGAGAAAAAGGTATGGTTCTCAGACGGATTGGAGACTCACGGTGCAGGAGAAGGTGGAGCAGCCGAGGACTCAATAGTTGGTGCCAGGGAGGACGGGGCAATTGAGGACTCAGGAGCTGAAGCGGAGGAAGCCAGAGGAGTGGTAGAATAGCCAATAATGGTTGGGCTCAAGCTCGGACTAGTGAATTCACCGGAGTTGCTGGTCGTAGCCGAAGGTGAAACAGGGGCAACAGACGAGGAGGGAACCACTGGAGCAGACGAGGGAACCACTGGAACGGAGGAGGGAACCACCGGAACGGAGGAGGGAACCACTGGAACGGAGGAGGGAACTACTGGAACGATGGAGGTAGGAACCAATGCAACGGAGCTGGTTGAGGTGGTGCACTCAGAGGTCGTAGCAGTAGCCTCAACTGTGGTAGTAGTATACTATGAAAGAGTCCAAGATCAGCATTTGCATAAATAGATCGATGTGGCAACACTGTCTTGAGATCTCGAGCTCTCGTGACGTGCCTTGAAGGTAGACAACACGTTAAGACACGCCAAATACGAGAGGAGAGAGGCTTACCGGACAGTTGGTGACGGTCGGGTGGCAGGTCAGGATTGTAATTGTCGTAGTGGTACTCACAGTATCGGTCTCGGTGTTCAAAACACCACCTGCAACCTTGAAGGCAAGGACGCTGAGGGCGACGAGGATTGAGGCACGCATTGTCGATGACGACGATTGGCTTTTGGATGACTGCTTTGGAGGATTTAAGGAAGATAGTACGACGCGACTACGATGAAGTTCTCGTAGATGGTTGACTTGAAGTCGTGCTCTGTTGCGAAAAACGAGTGTGGTGTTTGTTGACGAAATTTTTGGAGTAGATCGCTTGAATTTATGCTCGGAGGTCGAACGCGAAATCACCAACTTTCGAACTAGTGCGGTACCCTCACGTGAACTCAGCCTTGTCAAGGGCGGGCACTTGCAAGAGGTGAATATCTGAGTGACGTACTTGCTCCTTCAGTGCTTCACTCAGGAGATATAAGATGACTGCTGACTGCTTCTCGGATACTGTCTCCTATTCGGGCATTGATGATGCCAGACTCTGCTCAGGCCACGATTGCAAAGCAATAATGTCGAGTATTCCAAAAAATGAAGCGGAAATCAATCAAAGAAAAGAGAGATGCTTTTTTACACGTGTAGCGGATCGCGAGGCGCAAATGAGAGCTTCCCTGCTACCGCTTTCTTAACATCGCCGCCTTCTGAAGCTTCAGCTATCCAGCAGGATGCAACAATTGAAGCACTCCGTTTGCAGAGAATCAAACGCCGTTGGAACGTCCCTTATACTTCTTCTCCGGAAGCGGTTGAGGCTTGAGAAAACTCTGGGTGGCCGGTAGCTTGCATGTTTCATTGGCAATGTGCATCTAGGCGAACTTGAAGGAGCCAATCGAAGATTATTTCCGCTTCTTCATGATGACGAGTGTTGTACGACTTGAAAAGGGCATTTTCATTTTTTAGTTTTTCCCAATCAGTCATTAATAGGGGACAAGAGTACGGAGCAAACAAGCACGCATTCTTCGGATGGTTCCACGAGGCCTGCACTTCGACCATATCTTAGCAGTGCCACTGACAGAGATTTAATTGTTGAAGAAGCAATCTCAATCAGAATTTCATGATCATGACAGAGAAACAATAGAAGGATTCCCGAATTTGCAAATTAATTTCAGTTGCCCGCTTCGTGCTGCGTCAGCTAGGGCTGTTGATTCAGGCAAGGAAGAAGCCTCTAAAACGACCCCTTGGTACTACGAAGCCATGTGAGGCTATGGTAGGTCTTGCTTCTCACTATTGGCCAAGCAATCTTCAAAGAGCTGATTAGCCCCTCTTCATGCTTCGGGCCATTGCAATCGTCGTTCACCAGTGGTGAATGCATCGCCCGATCACATTAGCTGTAGGAAAACTTTCGTCCCAATGCAACGCTGATTGCACTTTAAAGAAAACTTTCAAGCTGGTTTTTATTTTTGAGAAGGAGATCGCGAGCTTTCTGAGCTGTTACTACCAAGCTTCCAAAAATGGAAAGAAGGGGGGCGTTAGCGCATCTGCTAGTAAGGTAGCATGCACTCTGAAGTGTCTTCCATTCTCAGTCTTCCAGATGCGAAGCTTGGTCTCGCACGCTCCTTCCGTTCCACAATTTACCTTCTCTGCCCTTCCCTGATGAACGAAGTCTGGCTCTTCGAACTTGGCAATTGGTGATCCAGCCTGTTCGTCAACTTCTGTTGGACTCGACCAGCTGCTCAACAAGGAGCTAAACCTTGGAATATACTTTACCCTTCACCACATACAGAGCCGACTCGATTTCATGCAATAGCCAGAGATTCCATGACCGCCTTAGTGATTTTCGGTATCTGCAAGCAAGGAGCATCTCGTCAAGACATTACATCTGCTGGAAAGTGTTGAACAAGCCAAGCTTACTCGGTGCATCCATTTGGGTATAACCTCTTCGTTGTCTTTGCTCTATTTCAGAGATTATGTCTTTCAGACCAGCATCCAAATTCCTCAAAGTATGATCGTTAGTTGCCGTCAAGCTTATCCCTCCATCCATCTCAAAGTTTGACGCTGATGTGGACGGTCCCATCCCAAACAGTAGGCCTTATTTTTTCCGACAAGTATCTATTGGAAAGGTCCTGTCAAAGTTGGGAAAGGAGTCACGGTTTGGAAGAGCTGGACTGGGAGCTTTTGCAATCTCGTCGATTTTCGCCTCGAGGCACCTCCGTTTCCTGGGACGACCCATATGATTCTGCTCGGAATAATGGTTTCGATCTCCTCAAATCTACGTCTTGAGCATCCTTCTTGCTCTTTCGAGCAGACCTTCTTCGATGCTCCTGGGTTGAGTCAACTTTTCAGGCTGGTCAACGATGCGGGGTCATACTGCATCCATCGAAGGCCCGGTGTTTGGAGAGCAGTGTTCGTCGATGAATCAATGAAGAAATTGTAATGTCTATTTAGCATCAATAAATTCTGCGCTGCATTTTATCTGGCACGAAGTTGGGATTCAGTTGACGTTTCATCTGAATGCTGTTGAAGTGAAAAGGAAGAAGTGAGGTTGTGAAGAAGTTTAGAGAAAATAGTGAGCGTGCACAGACGTCTAGGCTGTCAGCCAATAGCATCCAGGCATTATAGCCCCAAGTTTCAGTGGACTCATCAGCGATTCCAGGCTTTGTCATCATTAATTTTGGCGCACGCCGGCGCTCTTGAAGGACCCTCAGCCGGAAACGAACACCAGACGATCGAAAAGCCTCACCAATCAAGCTTAACATGATCAAAATTATTGCTCTCGAAAATTAGATGAGCCACTTCCTCCCTTATGTCTTTCCCTCGAGCCATAAAACATGTCTTTCGCCATACTGTGCTTTCCTATCTCGAACATCGCGCCCTTCATAATGACTTCGAAGCCAAAATCCATTCCTACCCCAGCATTGTCAAACACCATATTCATCTCCCCTTCCCCAAATCCACCTCTCTTTCATATCTTTGCAGCCTCGTCATCTTTACCCGGTTCATGATTCGGCCCCGTTCCATGACCATGGAAGTGGCCTGCTCTTTGCCCATCACCGCTATTGTGCTCGTCCACAAAGAAGTCAAGGTGATATAATGCACCAGTCCCGACTAGCATACTGTGATAATTCAAAATTGTTGAGGGTCTGGCAGCCTTTTGGTGAGTGTAACATGGCGTTGCGAATCTCTCCGCCCAAGTTCTCCACCAAAACGCTCCGCATATCTTTGCCCCAAAGTATCCACCAATGTCCCCACTCGTTCTCTCACCATCATGATGCAGCCCATTTCGACACTACCGCATTTAACCACTTCAAGCTTCGGTAGGTCGTCTGAATGCAAAGGCCGAAAAGGAGCATGCACGTGACCTTGCATTTACACCACCCCCTTTTATTTTGGAGATCGCGAATAGCCTCGCTCGCTTAAAATCGACCAAAAAAAAACGCAACAAAACACCAAAACACAATATGTCCAGACCGATACTTGGAAGCCCCCAACCAACATTTCTGCAAACTGCGACTTCAGAGGAGTAACATTCAACGGCCTGAGGGCCAGTAGCATAAAAGAGTTGGCTTCAAGAAAAAGAATCCCAATGTTGAAAATAACAAAACTCTAGTCGCAGTCTAGTATTAACCTAGACCGCTGTCAGAGAAACCCCAGACGGGGGGGGTTTTTTTTTTGCTCCCCTCGCTCGTGACGAGGGGGTTGCCGCCTCGTATTTAATGATTTAGTGTTGTCATCGGGTTGTTACTATCAAAAATTTATAAGCTATTTGTCGGTTCCCACCGGTTACGCGTAGCACCGTCACGTATTTATCGTGGATGCTCGTCGCGTAAAGTGGTGGTTGATTCTTGGTTTTTAAGTTAAGTGTTAAGTGAGGAAGAGTGATCAACACCTTGGTGTTGATACCCTTCCCCGGGGGGGGCTAAGCCTAATTGGGACTAGCCACGTAACACGTGCGCGCTGTCACATGACCAGTAATATTTACAATAATGCTATACCGACACTATTCTTTTGTTGAAAATTGCAAAAGAAGAACCCCTTTCGGGGAGAAGAAACCCGTTTACCCTTTTCAGGTACCTTACCCTTGGGTAAGGCCGGTTTACTTCTTTTGTGCCCTGGAGGAGGAGGGACTTTTGGCGTCTGGGTTTTAGGGGGGTGGGTTTAACCATTGGCGGCCATCGGTCCTCACTCTTAGAATTGTCCAGAATTAAGTGTCCACGCTGGTCCCCACTTAACCGCCATCTAGAGCTTGTCGTGCTGGAAAATCTCTTATTCGGTTATATAATGTTCAAATCGACTGCAAAAGCGAGATCCGGGTACGGGGTCGGGAGTCAACAAGGCGGTGAGATCAACATAGGTACAGCTTCTGGATTCCTGCACAATGAATGCAAAGATTATCCCGGAAATCATATTTTCTCCTTCAAGAAAAGCTTTCTGGTATGAGTGGCCTCCATATTCAAAGTCATGTTGGAGCTTTCAAAATGGCGCCCCTGTCTGGCAGAGCTCCGTCCACTTTCTGCCAACATACTCTTATTTTCTCGCATTTTTTCAGCAGAGCAACAAGACTCAGCAATGAGCAACTTGCACATTGACGCGAACAAGAAAATCACGATCCGATATTGCGCGTTCTCAAAGTCGTTGCCTTCGCCGGCCGCGGCCTCACAGCAGGCCGGGCCAGGCCACGCTGCTAATTTTAGATTTCTAGTTTCTAGGACGCAATTTTGGTCTCTCTCACATTTTTACATTATGGCAAGGCTGCGTATGTTGGTTGTTGCCTAGAGGCAAAAAATCAAGGAAAGCGGATTCGACGTCCCTCCCCCTTTTAGCGAGGAAAGAATGCTCTTGCATTTCTTCGCTCCGAATCTTAGAAAATCGACCTTCTCCCATCATCCAGTCCGCCATCCCATCTTGTCAAGCTCAGTCCAAGATGGCTCAAGGAAGTACCGTCCCCTGCCGCTACTGGGTCATCTGTGGCAACCCAACAAAGGACGGCTCTTTCAGGAGCTTCAACTTTGATGCTGAAGCACCAGCGGCTCTCTGCCTTCCGCACCTCGACAACGGTCCTAAGCCAGACCCCGATGATGCTGGTATTTTCATAACCACCCTGGTCGACCGCCATAATAACGAAATCCTCCACAGCCGCGCATGGCACTGCGTCACATGTGACAAACGGGCCACGGAGCTTCTCCACCAAGCGGTCCCTTTGCTCTCTCCCGTCGCTGACAGGGCAGATTTCGAGAAATTCTTCCCTACAGTCATCGATATTTGTGCACCAATCTGCATCTCTGGTGGGGAGTGCGATCGTGCTGCGAACAAGGTGGCGCAAGATTTTGCGAAGAACGCTTTGATTCAGAAGCCGTGGCAAATATTTGAGGACACGAAGACCTGTGATACGTGTGGAAAGAAATCTGGTGTCAAAGTCTGTAGTGGTTGCAAACTCATTGCGTATGTGGAAGCTGCCCTTTCGAAGATTCTAAATACTGACAAACTTTCAAGGTACTGCTCGAAGGAGTGTCAAGCTAAGGGCTGGCCAAGACACAAGCGCCAATGTAAGCATGCACAGAAAGAATCTCGTAGAGCCGAAGTCGCTTCCAGCTGAAGGAATGGTATGGATGGCTGAGATGGCAGGGCAAATATTGCTGAGCATCATGAGTGCGTGTCTACACATAAGTCAAGGTTAAATTGCAGTATTACAACACGAGCTGAAGAATATGCTATGGAGGATAAGAGTTCCGGGCAGATGTAACTAAGAATCAGGACTTCATGTCTATAGCTAACACCAAAATCGAGAACATACATTGCAGCAGCACAAAACCGCGGATGATGCACGCCAGCGTGATGTGGCTCGCAACTTGTCAAGCGTTGTCCGTACATCGCTAGAATCTGGAAGCGTTTGAGTGGAGAAAGAGAGATGGAGTGAAGGGAAGCACGCCTCCTCAATCCCGTGTCCTGGAGTCTCACTTCCTTCGACGCTGAACTGATAAGCGCGAGGAAGCTTGCACTCTAATCAACAAATACTCTTGAAAGCTAACTATGCTCTCCAACCTCTCCTTAAGACTAACAAATTCAAACGAGCAATCATGAGATAATGTAGCAGAAGGCAATGATGGTGTGGGCTGAAGTTCCTTCGACTTGTATGATAACGTTTACGTTTGGTGGGTTTCCAACACCATATTTGCCCATGAGTCTACCTACGACAAATTGACATATTCCCGTTCTAATTGCGCCGACCGGCCGGTATTGTCGATAAAGAAGAACATGACCGTGGTAAAGATAATAAATAGTGCGTACTGTACACCGGATGAGATGAGGTTGATGTTTCCAGCGAGACCAACCATTTCGAAAACGTAGAGAACATAATAGGTCATCAGGTTTGCAACTGACATTTGCTGCAATGCTCTGATAAACATTATTACCGCTTCTTGGATTGAGGTGAGGAGTTACTTACTGGACAGACATCCCAGCCAAGGTTCGTTTCCATGTGCCATTATGGATAAACTTGCGCCACCACTCCACCTTCACATTCTGCCTGAAGCACGCTCCAGATCTCTTCCATTCAGCCACGACTAGGGGGTCGTCTTGGTTACCATGGGCTTGGAGCACGCGGGGAACAAGGTTTGGATCGGAGATAATATGAGCTGAGATAGTAGAATGCATAACCCCTATTCGTGCGCGGGACGATTTTGTCGATTGAGGCTAACGCACAGGCACTTGGAGCCGCATTTAATGCGGCTGAGATAACTTTATCCAGAGGCGCTTCGATGTACAAATCAGGGTCTTATGTGATTAGCCTTCGAGAAATGTATATCCTCAACAGACAGCATGAATACTTGAAACAGCAAATGAAATGCAATTGGAGGAAAGAGATGACCTTGCCTTGTCACCGTCCACTCAAAGTAACTGCATCGATGATGCCCAAGTTTTTCATAAAACTTATTAATGATTCGTAGGGTAATAGATATGCGGAATCTAGCACCTTCAAAATGCTCCTCTATGCCTTGACGTCCAACGATTCGATCGCTCAACCTCTCCAAACGCCGGCTAAAGACCCTTCGATGCATGGAATATCCGATTTTCAAGTGCAGAAAGTCCCAAAGCAATGTTTGGGCTCAAGCCTTAGAAGGTAGTTCGCCTAGGGGAGGAAGAGCCTCGGGTCCAAAGGACAATGGGAGCAACTTGAACGACAACATCAGCATACTTGTGACCTCATCTTGGCTGTAAAAAAAGACATACCTGCTCCAACTTCATTACCACAAATGCACCGTCTTTATCGAACATGAAAACGGGTGTCGAGAGCTCGCAGAACTCGCGAATGCTGGTATCCACATATCAGCAATGTGCCCCTTAAAACCCCACTCTCCAGCTTTAGGCGCCATGTTGGTGTCCTGATGCCCCTCCCGACATGAGAATGACACTCACAACTGCCTACACATCCCACAAGGACTCGCCGGTGGACTGATATCTGTCGCAACAGCTATCGCACTGAACTTCCTATGCCCGTCCGTAACCGCCTTCCCAAACGCCACTCTTTCCGCACACGTCCCTACTGGGTACGACGCATTCTCGACATTCGCGCCGTCGATATATTGGCCATCTTCAGTGAGAATCGAGGCTCCAACGCGGAATTGGGAGTACGGGCAGTAGGCTGTAGCTTTCGCGTCCCGGCTGCGGGAGTGCAGAGCGTGGAATTGGGTGGTAGTTATGGAGTATGTTTGGCAGGCCTTGGAAACGTGAGATTCGTCGGCGGATTGAAGGATAGTGGTTGACATATTGATATGGTAGAAAGTTA
Source organism: Hyaloscypha hepaticicola (assembly GCA_002865625.1). NCBI lineage: Eukaryota > Fungi > Ascomycota > Leotiomycetes > Helotiales > Hyaloscyphaceae > Hyaloscypha > Hyaloscypha hepaticicola. Next base: position 534,576 of record KZ613467.1, on the reverse strand, counting down.
ATGAGGGAGGAGAACGAGAGGAGAGAAGGAATGCAGGAAGTTATGAAGCGTAGCCTTGGCTGCAAGGCTTCGGCCAACTCCGGATGGCTGCTTTCGGAAGGCCTAGGTACAGTAATGACATAATTATGTTTTCAAACTACATCCTTCCTTTCTAGTGCAACTCCGATGAAAGTTTAATTGGTTTCCGAAGCTTATGCGGTCGTGTATTATTAACTCTGGTGACTATCATAGCCTGATTAATGATAAAGAACGCCAACTCTATGCCGAACCCATGTCATTCCTTCTGACCGCGAGGTACCATCTTCCCATTCCTTACAGCCATCCAATAATACGCCGGAAAAAAAAACACAAACAGTCTATGCAACGCTGATAAACAGTCTCTCAAATCTCTCAATCGCATTTCCCAAATTGATTTTATCAAGCTCCTTCAGTTTATCGCAGCCACGTGCTGGGAAAAGGTACCTGCAGTCACTCTTATCTCTGAGGTACCTCTCCAGGCAATAAGAATAGCCAGAGTACTCTGTAGATATATTTGGGTCGATGTCGGCATCCTTGTGATATACATCGTACAAAATCTCCGAACCATTCGGACCATTCTCTGCAGGCAGGTCGAAGATCTCTGTATTGTCTGATCGGCCATCCGTTGCAAGTGTGGACGATATACACGTGCGCTTGATTCTTGTTTCCACAAGGGAGAACAGTGGAGTGGCAGCTTTGCCCACCGTCTTCTTGTAGCCGTTCAACCTATTCCTCGCGTCGTCTAGAAGTGTTCGTGCCTTTTCACGGAGCCATTTCAAACCTGGCTGCTTGTCTGGTGGCTCTAGCATTGGCGCGATCACATTATCTGCGATTGACTTCGTGAGCGGATCAGGTTGGGCCCTTAGAGACTCGAGAAGGTTTTGCTTCGAGTTTCGTACTTCCTCGCCGAGTCGCGCATCGGGCTCGAAATCGGAATTGGTGCATTGCGGAGAGGAATGTGACCAGGATACCCGTTCTGAAAGAAGTGGCTCCTGGTAAACCCAGCCGCGAGTGACCCAAGAGCCAATTTCCAAGAGAAGGCAGCCCAGAGACCAGATATCAACATAGGATGCGATTATTCGTAAAGGCTTTAAATCATTCTCAGATCTAGAGGCTTCAGGTACCGCATAACCCGTTGTTCCAGGAGTGTCTGGCGAGCTATGGCGTTCGCCATCATCTGTAAGATTGTGTAAGCTTGAATCTAGACGCGATGGACAGTAAATTTTCTACCTTCTTCTGAGGAACCGCTTATTGTTAATTTGGAATGGCTAAGGCCCAGATCCCCCAACTTGAACTTCCAATCATATGGAGTTTTCGTTTCTGGCTTGTAAATCAAGACGTTTTCAGGTTTCATGTCTTCGTGCCGAGACAAAGGTATACCCAAACCAAAATCGCACAACACCAAAATATTAAGAGCACTATCCCAAAGCTCGATTTTATCATTGAGGGATAAAGGCGGGGGTATAGTTCGGAGATAATCTTCCAAAGAAAGCAGTCCATGTGTCGGTTCAGCAAGATAGCTCTTCTGAAACTCCAGACTTCGGGGGGGTTCCAAGTGTTGCTGTACACATCGGAACTGATCTAAGTCCTTCGCATGCATTGGCCGAACATTATATGGGTGAGGTCTCTCGATGACTGCTCCGAGCTGCTGGGTTTCGGTCTGCCAGATGTTAGCACGGCTTGAGAGAGGACTTGTTGCATATTACCTGTAGGAAATCCTTTCCAATAACGGCATCAAAATTCCCTGCTTGGTCTCCCTCCAATATATGAAACTTTGGAAGACCTGGCAGTGGCTCATGGTCTCTTGTCTTCACGCCGAGGAAGAGAGGCGCGGCTGACGTCGCCACGCCAGCTAGCCAGCTCGAACACCATTTGTTTGATGTGCTTGTGTCCCAACTGAAGGACGCATCGATATGCCCGCTTGGGGAAAACCCTCCCGTCGTTACTTTCCAGCAGCTAGATGTTTTGATCTCAAGCTTTGCATTGACCTGGCTGGGCGGAGAGGCGGCGTCAATCCCAAAACACACAGACGATTTGTGTACTTTGCCAGCTATAGCTGAGGAGTGCCTATCATGTAAGAATTCATGACCGCGGAGAACAGGGATGTCAATACTGCAGTTGCAATGATGGTCTGTAAGCTGATCGGCGCTCGGTCGCTGTTGAGGGTCGTAACTCAACATTTCCTTGGCGGTTTGCAGACTACTAGTTCCGTACGTCCAACATCTTGAAGTCTGTGAAGCCGACTCCTGCCGTGCCCAGAGAAAATCAAGCCAGGCATAAGTCATTGGCAGGTTTGCTTGAAACGAATTGTATGTGCCGCCACCCGAGCGAAAGGTCTCGAATACTTGAATCGACAGGCCGGTGTAGACAGTCTCAATCTCAGCCCATACACATCCCAGTGAAAATATGTCCGCGGCGGCTCCCATCTGCCAGCTATAACCAACTGACTTGTAGTAGAATATCTCTGGAGCTGAGTACTTGGGAGTCAATGCGGACGCTGGCTTTGCATCTGTTCCAGCACCTGCCTCGAGATATCTCGCCCTGGAACTCCCAAAGTCGGCCAGGTAGATTCTCATATCAGACGAAATGAGAATGTTCTGCGGCTTGATATCTCCGTGAACAAGACCACTTCCATGGAGGTATTGTAAGGCAGACGCTAAGCAACTTTCCCATTTTCGCATGTGTTCGCGTTCAGACAGTCCAATTGAGCAGATGGAATCGCCACGAAGATAAGTTGCCAAGTCTTTCTCGGCGACTGGTGTCATGAATAGCCACAATTGGTCCGATGTTATGCAGTAGGCGTCCAGATTGATAATGTGCTGGTGACGCAGCTGCTTCAAAATTTCCAACTCGGAGGAAAACTCTGTCTTTAACTGACTCAGAGGAATGATCTTGCGAGCATACAACTTCTTGGTGGACTTGCAACGAACTTCATCCACAGTGCCAAACCCTCCACGGCCAAGTTTCCGCACAGTTTCCAAGCACTTCTTGATTAGATTGATTCCAGGTATAGATGTACGTGAAGATGCCCTGGATGGTACTTGCAGCCTCGAGTCTGGGTTGCCTGACAGTCGTAGGAAACTCGATGGTTCCAGAGAAGGCTGGCAACTTTGGTAATGATAACCCCCAACATAGGTGTTGGGGTCGTAATTCGTGCCGGCGTCATTACCCCCTTCGTTTCCACCCCAAGGAGGTCCCTGATGTCCATGAGGACCATTGCTTCCAGGTCCAAATGGACCCGGTGGCCCACCACCATTGCTGTCTTGATCTTTGTGAGAACCTAAGGCAGGAGCAATACAAGATTTACCCGTCTTCTTCTTTCCGTCGAGTTTTCGTCGGTACTGCTCGGGAATACAGTGACTCGTCGTCCAGTGATGAGTCTCCTCGCTGCAAAGGTGATTCCAAGGATAATTTGTAAGATTGCCTTTCAGGTGCTCATCGCGATGATCCGCATACTGTTGGTACGTTTCATGCTTTACATACACCTCGCAGCGGGGACAGACGTCATGGAATATGTCGTTGATCGCAGTAGGAACAGTTTTGCTCTGAAGCTCAGCCCACAACCTACTGTCGTTGAAGGGATATTTGTGCTGCTTATAAAAGTGACCATCCTCTCCGAAGAATCGTTCTCTTCTAATAAAGCCCTCATAGCATCCGGGTTCGGGACAAAGAAAGACTTTAGTAGGAAAGTGTGACTCGGCGTAATGTATTTTCACACCCTTCATATCCCGCCTTCCCTTTATGCTTGTAATGCAACCTTCCTCCAGGCAGCATACTTTCTGAGCAAGTCCCGAGACAGTTTTAGGCTGTAAGACATCTTGCGACCGATTTTGTGATGAGATTGAGAAGTCTTGTGTAGAGTCAGGGGAGACAATAGGGATTTGATATGCTGCCTCACTCTCATTGGAATTCGCAATCCGTTCGACTCGAACACGTTTCGCAGGTAATTCGGTCGAAAGAGGTTACGCTGGGCGCTTTTCGTTAGGGAAAACGCCAGAATCGGGGTTTCTGGAGAGGCTCGGCGTTTGGAAAGATTGGGACATATCGCCAAGACCCGAATCATTCTCGGGTTTCGGTGCTGTTCGGAGGGCAACGTACCCCTTACTACCATACCAGTCGTCAACATTCCTCAGTATCGTTATGCATTTGTTGCCCGCTGTGATCTTGCCATTCTCAAGGATAGGGAGGATCAGCCCCTGTATATCCTCGTAGGTTGGGACATAAGGATTATGACCTGGAGGACGAGTGTTGGTATTATAGAATGGTAAGAATTTATCGGTTAATTCCATCGTCTGGAGGTACGGGTCCACTGCGTTTGGGATATCGACCTTCTCTTCAATCAATGCTAACAGGGCATTCTGGCTTGGGGTACCCCGCAGGCATTTCTGTCCTGGCAGTGTCGCTGTTCTTTCTTCACCGGCCGCCCCCCGAAAGGCAACGTACCCCTTACTGCCATACCAGTCGTCAACATTCCTCAGTATCGTTATGCATTTGTTGCCCGCTGTGATCTTGCCATTCTTAAGGATAGGGAGGATCAGCCCCTGTATATCCTCATATGTTGGGATATAAGGATTATGATCTGGAGGACGAGTGTTGGTATTATAGAATGGTAAGAGTTTATCGGTTAATTCCATCGTCTGGAGGGACGGGTTCACTGCGTTTGGGATGTCGACGTGCTCTTTAATCAATGCTAACAGGGCATTCTGGCTTGGGGTACCCCGCAGGCATATCTGTCCTGCTAGTGTCACTGTTCTTTCTTCACCAGCCGCCCCCAATGACCCTTGGGTATCCACGGTGTTGTCGGGAGATTTGCTCGACGGTGGTGGCCCCTCGTGGAGCTCTTGGGTTGACTGGCACACGAGCAATTAGCAATCAGCCAAGTTCGCTGACCTGCGAGGACGATATACCGCTGACATATCTGATTCGCCTGCTTGTTCACTAAAATGGGATTGCATTGTGGCCTGGGCTGCGGTATTCATCGTCTCCGAAGTCAAAGGAGACATTGCTGAACGCGCAGAAGAGAACTCATGGTGGAGTGCGTCCCGAGCTAATCTGGCGGGGGCAGGCAACGCGGAACTTCCTGGAACGAAATTTCCATCGCTCACGGGATTCAGAGTTGTCACGGACCGGTCCCGTACGGGTGACCCGCTGAGTTGTAGATGTATTTGTGAAGGCGACTGATGGTGAAGGTTGGAGTTGTGCTCATTGATGATGCCGGTGCTTGCGACTTCAGCTGCAGCTTGATGTGACATGGATCACGGTGGGGTGGCTGACGCCCGCGGCCGCCTCAACTGGAAACCAATATAATTCTGATGGGAGCAGATGGGAGTGGAAGAAGGAGTCTATGAGTCGTTTTCAGACTCTCTTGTGTGCGAGATATGAAGTTGGAGCCGGATTTAGCAGCGTACATGGAGCGGGCAAGCGTAGAGCCAGCATCCAGCGAATTCTCGAGGCAAGGCAAACCGAAAACGCTTTCGGTGAATTTGGGGGCAAAAGGGTGATGTGCAAGTATTGCTGAATGATGGGTAGAGGCAGAAGTCAAGGATGATCTGTTTTCTTGATCTTTTTTGCGCGTTTTTATGGGAAGAGTCTAATTAGCGAGGCAGAATCGAGGAAGAGGGTTAGGAAGGGAAAAGGAAATAGAAATAGAAATAGAAATAGGGGAGGGGTGCCGTTAAGCGAGGGATTCCCAAAACAGCATTTGAAAATCAACATTCCCCAAACCACTTTTTACTTCATCCTCAACTTAAATCAGGAAGTATACATGCCCAAATATCAGCATAAAAATGCATTTCAATATGTGCAGTCTCATGTTACTGACCGAGTGTTCTCAGAAAAGCCGCACCAAAACCCCATGCTCCTGGACCCAGTCCCTATTCCTTTTCCCTCTCCAACTTCATTTCCATCTCCAAACCCATCACATATTCCCAATTCAAATGAATCTGTTCAAAATTAAAATGACGTGGCGAGATGGAACACCCATCATCAACCAGTACGTCCAGGAGACGACAGCTTGCACACATCTGCCAGCAAAAAGCTCTGCGGCGTCCTCGGACAAACAGCAGACGATATCTCAATCCTATATCGCTTTCCTCGTCAACAGCGCCCGTAAATCTATTCCCAGCTGGTCCGCCTTTCAAGCTTCTGCTGCAGCGCCACCAGCCCAATATCATCTCAGTAGAGGCTGGGCAGAGACTAAACTGCAAAGAGGGATTGGCAACGTCCGGCGTAGCTGGCAAACCACAGTGGAATCACTCGTATGAACTCTCCACGAGTCTTCTTCCGCGCAAAACACCTCCTTGTTGATCGCAATGATTGATCCCCAGCTAATGTATTCTGAAAGCATACACAACCCATCCCATTTCGAAAAGGAGGCTCCGTAGAGAGCAGGTCTTTTGGAAATAGGCATACACTTTGCTCCCTTGAAGTCGACATAATCTGCCATTTAAAATAGCGGAGATACTTGACGAGATGTGCTCGATAATTCAGGAGTGCTGCGGCAGCTGCTATCGGTTCACCGAAAGAGTCGGGAATCGTTGCCCAGAAAAGAGGGGCACAAATTCCATCTGTGATCAAGCAATTGTCGTCAAGCGCGTACAGGAGGATCCCTGCCGAATTTGCAAGGGACAACTAGCCCCGTAGTAAGTTCATCGTCCTATGCCGAAAGATGTCGGACTAAAAGGAGACAGCTATTCTCAGATGGGCCAGGGAACAGGCGCAAAGCGATCCTCGGTTCGGAAACATGGCCATTAACATCGATGGAAGTCTTGATATGCTGCAAGCTCTCAGAGAACCGAGGGAAGGTCCCATTGCAGGCCAATGTTGAGCGACTAAATGGTTGACTGTGTCATGCGGCTTTTCTTGAGCTGGTTAAAGACTGAGTGCGTGCTGGTTGGCGATGGTGTTAATGCGTAATTTTGGTGGAACTTTCCAAATGGCGTGAGGTTGCACTGAGCCTTGCTGACCAGTCAACCATTTCATAGAAGTTCTGATCTTTCAGAGTTTTCCTATTTTTCAGGTCGTGTTTACTTTCGTTAGCGAATTAATTTAGGGGGTAATTGATGCTGGTTGGGTCAGGCGCAGCCTTGCATGTCCAACTCCCCCTGTGGTACTCATCCGCCAATCGTGTCGAACCTGCAATAATGCCCGACCTTGACGTTGTGAACCCAAGGCACTCGCCAAGGCAGACAAGAAACAGCACAACGATGAAAAATGAAGACATTCCCACTTGTGATGCATGAGTCCCTACATAATAGGAATTATTCCCAAGCCTCACATGCGAAAAAGAAAACCAGAGTTGAAGAACCCGAAATTCGAGGTGAAGAAGACGATGAAGGAAGACAGAAAACTTTTGCAGATTGAGATTCCTTTATTTTACTAGGCAGAAGCATGAAGCCTTGTTGCGATGTCTGCCTTGGGTTGGACCGCCGTTCGGTCGAAGATGATCGCTGGGTACAGATTATCAAGGGCGACCTCACAGCGGAACACTCTCTCTTATTTGAGTCCTCAAAGCTCCATGCCTCGGCCGAATCAGGGTGCGAGACGTGTTCGATCGTTTCGCGTGGTCTTGAATTGATGGGTCGCGATTTGTCGCTGTTTGACGTCTCACTGGCGTATCAGGGAAGATTCATCCTCCAAGCCGAGCGTCCACTAGAAGTTGAGATATTCGAGGAGCAAGAAGAGGAAAAAGAGGAAGATAAGGAAGAAGAAGAAGAGGATGCCGAAGCAATTGCGTGTACGAGAATCCAGTTCTACACGCTCCCAGGTATGTCCTAAAGATATCGTACGGTGGGTGTCTCAGACTAATTGTTTGATTAGAAAATGATGGTGAGGGCAAGTGCAAGAGCTTCGACGGACCCTTCTCCGCCGCTAACGACGTGCCCCCGGAACTTTCGGTAGAGAGATGCTCCTCTATTGTTGCCAACTGGATTAGAACTTGTCGTGCCCGCCATGAAGCATGTTCTGCTGCTAAACCCGATGCAAACGAGCTCCCACGTCGATTGTTGGATCTCGGGCAACGGGAGGGCGCAGCTGTCGTCTTGGTCGAAACTCGGAACAATGCCGAGTGTCATGTTGAGCAATATGCAACCTTGAGTCACTGCTGGGGTAGAACCCATGTTATTCAAACGACCGGGCAGAATCTGCCCATCAGGAAGGAAGGGGTCGAATGGGACCATCTGCCAAAGACCTTTCAGGACGCTATCACCATTGTTCGGGCTCTGGACATTCGCTTTCTTTGGATCGACTCGCTCTGCATCGTGCAAGATGACATGCTTGACTGGAAAGAAGAATCCGTTCGTATGGCCATCATCTATTCGAACAGTAAGTGCACTCTGAGTTTTCTTTCTCTGATGTCTAGACACTTTCCACCTCCTCTTGGACTCCCATCGCATTCGCGTAAAGTCTTGAATTGTTCGATTTCGTCCTGTTTTTTCGGGGAGGGGAAATGGATTGGTTTTGAAATACTAGGGTTCTGATTTCTATTGCAATAGGCTATATCAATATTGCCGCTACTGGAGCTGCTGATAGCTGTGGTGGCTGCCTATATCCGAGGAGCTTGAAGCACCTCGTCCCAACTTGCGAAGTCAAATCGTTTGCTGTCAGCAATCCAAAGGATCCTGGAGCTCCGACTATATTTGTACGACCTTCCCTTGAGCGCGTTCACCAGCGTTATAGCACCCGCAGAAATCACGAATCCGACCTCCCAGACTCACAAACAGTACCTTTGCTCTCCCGCGCCTGGGTCTTCCAAGAACGCAACCTGGCCCCACGTACTCTCCATTTCCACCCCTCAGAAATGGTCATGGAATGCAAATCTTCTATCCGTTGCGAATGCTCCGGACTCGACAAAGTAACCCCAAAGACCAGACGTCGCTCTTTCCACCTAGAGTCTACTGATCGAGCCGATATCTTCAATTCCTGGCTTGAGGTGGTAGAAGAGTACTCCAAGTTACTCCTTACCAGGAATTCTGATAGGTTACCAGCCTTAACAGGTGTTGCTACCGTTTTTCAGAAGAAGCTGGGATGCGGTTACATGGCCGGAATCTGGAGGGATGACCTTGCTCGAGGCATTTTATGGGACGTGACCAGGTACGCGCTTCTCGAGAGAAGTGTCCGTCGCAATGATTCTGCACCGACCTGGTCCTGGGCCTCACTAATACTGGATCTCGAGGGATCTGGAATCGTGTTTCCTGCTGGCCATGACGACACTTTCCAGGTTGATGATCGATTCCGCTTTCTCAAGACTGATATTCCTTTCGCAGCCACAGATTTCAGTCTCGTCACTCCAAAAATGGAATCGATTTGGCTCCGTGGGGTAGCTGTCACAGCGACAGCACATCCCCAAAGTCCAGATGATATCACCTGGAAAGATTTAGTTATCGTCTTCGATGAAGATATTGAAGATACCGTCCTGATTACTATGACAGCAATGAACATCGACTGCACTTGGAAGTCTCCAAATGCTTGCCCCTTAGCAGCTGGAAGTACAGTTTATTGTTTGCTAATCGGAACCAAGATCTATGTGGACTCGTATTCCAACGAACAAACTCGTTACCAGTGTACTCTTGTTTTGAAAGCTTCTCCTCGAGACACGCAAAGGTTAGAACGTATCGGTGTAATGAATATTGAGGAATATCTAGGAATTTTTCACACAGCAACAGAATCTTCCTTCCAGTTGGTCTGAAAAATTGGATAGATATAGAAAGATTTTAAGTAGCTGCATGATCTCCTCTCAAGTTCATTTATAGGATTTCCTAACCATTGAAGTTATAGAGACTATCAGATCACGATTGATAGTCTTGTAATTTTTACCAATATATCTATTCATCTCAACGGAGGCACTTTTCTGAAAATTACCAGATGCGAAGGTGCACACCTCAAGAAACTAGGATCTAAAACGTTGCTAGATAGGTACAGTCAACGGATTCATAACACTAAAGAATATCAGTGTAAATCCACAGCTCATGAGTAGAGACAACTCACCTCGCCCCACCATCAACTACCAGATTCGCGCCTGTAATATAACTGCTGAAACCACTCGCCAGAAACCCAGCTACACGACCAACTTCGATGGGCAGGCCCGCACGCTCGAGTCCGATATCCTTTTGCTGATTCTGATATCTCGTCAATTTCTGTAAATACGAAAGGGAGAAAAGGCTACCTGTTTCGATTGCAAACTCGCAGGTGGGAACTGAGCTGTCATGCCTCGCATATCGAACTGCCCAACTCATTAGTGTGTAGAATAAATAGGGAAAGAGGGCACGTACGTTGTGCAAGTCAACCCCTACATTAATTTGTCCAGGCGAGATACAATTGATCCTCACACCGGTGCCTACATTTCATCATCAGCATCACCACCGCCTCCTCCCTTCACCAAACTCACCCTTCAGCACCGCAACTCCCGCCCTCACAACCCCCAACGCAGCATGACAGCTCATCGTATACCCCACCCCCCAACACCCACCATATCCGCTCGCCACACTACTTACCACCACAATACTCCCATACGCCTGTCCTTTCACCTCAGCATTCGGATAATTCCCCTTCTCCAACATCAACTTCCCCATCGCAGGCGGCGCATACTTCAGCGCAAAGAAAGGCGCCATGCTATTCGCCTCAAAGCATTTCTGCAAATCATTTGGAGTCGTTGCATCGATGGATGGTGGGCCTAGCAGACCAGAACTGCAGACCCAGACGTCGAGACGGCCGAAGGAATTTAGGATCTCGTCGATGAGGGTGAGAGTTTCGGCTTCGGAGGCAACGGTGAGGGGATAAGGGATTATCTTTGTGTTTGGGGAGGTGGTGGAGAGGGTGCTGATTAGGGTGTCGTAGGAGGTTGAGGTTGCTTGGTCGCAGGCTGGGATGTAGATGTCAGGATCGAAGCTTGAACCTGCTTGGAGCTTGAAGAAGGGAATTACCGTAGATACATGCAGCTCCATGAGCTAAACAATTGAAGTCAGTACTGTTCTCCTTACATCCCCTCCCGTTTCTTCCCTGCGTCGCAGATAAACCACTCCAATCCACCTCACCGCGGGGTCCCCAAACCAAAACAGCAAACTAAAGAGATGAGGATATACCAGCCAATTCCTGCATAATAGCCTGCCCAACAGGCTGCTGAGCACCAGTTACGACACACACAAAGCCATACTCCTCTCATCAGCTCTTCGATTCCCACCTGCCCTCCCTTCTCTGTTAATACTCACCAGCTTCCCATCCGCACGATAAGGACTGAAATGCTCTGCCTCCATCTCGGTACCCGCCATCGCAACAGAAGAACAAACACGAAATAGCTCAAGTAAGAAACCAGAAAACACTTCAGCTAGCAAGAGAGCCAAGAAGATAGGAAGAAAGCTTGAGAAAAGATACTGTACCGTAATCCCAGCAGATGAGATTGAATCACGCTGGCGGGGTATAGCAACGAGATTTCCATGGACGCGGAGATCTACAATCGCGGGACGCGATGGGAAGATAATGCAAGGCTCTTCATTGGATAGTTCAGCTCGTGGTCCATCTTTGCGTTGATGCAGTGGTGATGCTTCTCCGAGGATGGGGGATGGAGATGGTAGGGAAGTGATAAGGTCAAGTGTGGGGCTACACGTGATGTCGCTTCTGCATTTCCGCTCATGATGCCGGGATAATCTTTACATCTGATAATTGAGTTATGAAATCACAAGGATGAAAAGGAGGTTTTGAGATGGAAAGAGAGGGAGCTATCTGCGTCACAGGATTGATAAAAGGGTGAATACTTAGGACAAATGATATAACGCTAATGAACTGATATACAATGAACTATGCACATCATTCCAGTTCCGAACCTCTATGTCACGAGTACTGGGACTTTATGTAATGCTTCCTTTCCTATCCTATTCCCCAAACTCCCGCCGGTGGTCGTACATCCATTCACACTTCCTCATCGCTCTCATCCCCCAACAACTCGCCTTCATCCTCATCCACAATTGCGTAATCGCCTCTCCCTCTCGCAAAGCTATCCCTAGTCGTGAACCTCCTGCCACTACCCCTTCCTACTAAACTCATTATTGAGCGCCATAGTGAGGCGATGAGCAGTGGGAGAGCTTGTGCTACCGCCACGATACCCGCGATGACCAGAACGGGGTATTTGATATATGGTGCTTCGCCATCAAAAGACGCTAACCATCCATCAGCATTGGAAGACAAAATTGTGAAGAAGGCGGGGGACTTACATTGTTCACCAAGCCTGATCTGGCCAAACTTGTTAGCCCAGTTTTTCCAGACCCAATACCCGACCCCAGTAGCAACAATAATGGGGATGGTGATCGCGAAGAAGATGCCCCATGCAGAAGCGCCGTGTTTCTTGTTGAACTCGTTGCCATGTTCGGGGCATGGAAGAGGCGTTGATAGGTCCATTTCGGTGCCTCCAACGCAGGTTGTGCCTCCAATGCGGCGGTAGCCCGTGGGCGCAGAGTACTCGATCCTGTTCTCGTCTGCCTTACAATAGAGAGAGTGGTCTGGAAGTGGGAGGCCTTTGATCAGTTTGCATGTGCCGTCCTTTTGACGTTCGTAGTTCCAGTCACTGCAAATTGTTAGTCAAAATTCAAGAGCTGAGGGAGACAGGACTTACCATTCGTAATCCCGCCTCGTGCAAGAGCAGTTCTTTGCAATATCGTGCAAATGAGGAATCAGTCGGCCGTTATAACACTTGCTGGTAGGCTTCTTGCGGTGGTATTCCGATACGTGTCCGAACAAGCAATTGTCATCCAAATTCGGATGTTTTGGCTGCCACAGATAATAATCTCCTACTTCCACATTATCCTCATCCAGCTTGCACTGGTCATCTGTAAGACCCGAAAAGTCAAGATTTATGGTCTTCAGATTGCCGCCATTACGATCCTCGGACCAGAGGAGGAAGTTTCGCGAATTGTCGCTAGGAACGGTGGTGATATCGTCGATTCTCAACTCCGTTTCTGAGAACTGATGCGAGATCCAAGTGTCTCCTTCGTCCAGAGTGTAGAAAACTTCCTTCGTTGGTGCGTTCTCCTTCACAAGCACAACAATAGAACCTTGGTCACCGAACTCCCACATGTAGGCTCCCTCCATAGCAAATTCCCACGTAATACCGCCATCGGAACTGATGAAGGTATCGCCTCTACTCTTCTTGTCAAGATACTCACCAACATTACCAGTCCCAAGGATCAAACCAATGGCAGAAGGTGATGAATAGGTGTGACTCTTATCATGGCGTTCAGTATACCCATGAATATGAAGTGAGCACTTGTCCAAAGAGCCCGAGCAATACTTCTTTCCGTCTCCATCAACTTTTGGTGGAGGAAGATAATCCCATTCAGCACCATCATTATGAGTGATCATAGTTTTCAGCATTTTGCCCTCGCCCTCGAAGTTCCCGGACCAAGTGTTTGCAACGACGTTGGCCATAGCTGCTCCCTCAATGCCGAGCATTTTCTCAAAGTCAACATATCCAAGACGATCGGTGTTCACGTTCTCCAAGGCCATGGTGTAGAATGTACCATTTGAGTTACTCTTGATGATAGACCCGTACTCCAATTTTTCTGCTTTGTTGACTAATACCAAGATGAATATCGAGTGAGTCGAGCTGTCGAGAACAGTGTATCCTTGCTGATGCTCAACAGAAAAGCCGTAAGGGAATTTGGCGTATGCAAAATCCATTCCGTCAGCAGTAGCAGAAAAGTTCATAGTCTGGAGTTTGTCATCCTTGGTAGCAACAACCATGAATTCAGACATCGTTGCAAACTCGACAACGTTCGTGAAATGGACCTTAGGGGGCTCTTCGAAGAAGTCGTCGCTGGAAACAAGCTTGAAGGGGTTATTTTCCAAGTCATTGGTCTCACGCTCCCTGACCTCACAATAGATAAGCTTCTCCCGACTCTTCTTGTTCTCATCATTTTCGGGCGGTATTTGCTGGTAGACGCTTTGGGTCTCCTTAATGAATTCACATCGGCCAACGAAGCGTTGCAGGGTTCGCCAATTATCAAATCGGTCTGTTGTGACAGAGGCCTCAGCATCGCAGACACCCGAGTTGCAGTTGTTTGCACCAGTCCAGATGATCCAATCTTTATACTTTGGATGGAAGCCCATTATAGGCAATGGGTTGTTGACATCAAGCCACGGGGGCAAAGGTGCTTTAACCTCCCTGATATTCCTTCCGCGCTCCGTCGAAAAGTATACTTTGGTGGTCGCTGTCAGGAAGAAGACCATGTCGTTGAAATAAGGATGGGGTCTGATTGCAATGATATCCGCATCCTCCAAAATCTGCTCGAAAGTCTTTCCATGATCAGTAGACATGAAGATTCCTCGTTCTGTGCGCATGAGGATAGTTTCATCGGAGCCAGAACTGACACCTGTGCGTTCAAGATAGACTTTGTCGATGAAATGTTGACCTTTGTGATCGTACACCGTGACCTCGACGTTACCAGAGGATGGCGGGCCCACTGCTTCTGCACACTTTCTCTCGACAGGGTCATCTTTCTGAACTCCACCGGTTCGCTTGCAGTCATTTCCGGGAATCATACGCCAGCCAGAAGATCCTTGGAAGGTATCTTCAGGACCAAAAGCCTTACATACCCCTTCTGGAAGTTCCATGGGCACTCCAGTCGGAAGATTGCAACTCTGCCGATCTTCGCTTCTCACGAAGTTGTAATCGCACTCAAAATCCAAATCCGTACAATCGCAAGGTTCTGTCACAACCTGCGGGTCTTTGAATTCTTTTTCCTTGATGAAGCAGTCGGCATCGGCTTTTCGTCGGCGGTAAGACTGAGTGTGTCCCATTATGCAAGTAGGATTTCCATCCTTATCTTTCCTCGCGTGCCATAGCTCCAGATCATCATCCTTGCACTGCCGTTCATGCATGTCGTCGAAGTCAATAGCGATGATATAGCCATTCACGCTCGGTTTAGCGTTATCAATGGCCTCGAGCAAGAATTTAAGACTCGTCGAATCTTGGGTCGTGGTCAACTGTAGAGGCTTGATCTTGAGGTCATCCGGAATGTCAACCTTTTTCCATTTCTTGCCATGATCCAAGGAGTACCTGATCTCGTCCGTAGATTCCGTGTCCTTGATAGCTACCAAGATTGAGCCTTGGTCGCCAAACTCGTACTTGTGAGGCCCATCTAACGCTTTTCTCCATGTTAACCCAGCATCATCCGAGACATATGTATCACAATCCTCGAAATCCTTAAGGTAATCTCCCGTGTTGCCAACAGCCATAGCAATTCCTGGGGCGGGACTAGAGAACACTCGACCAGAATTCGAGAGATCCGTAACCGAGTGGATATGAAGCGTTTTGTCGTCGACCTTCATGGATTGGAAAGTCCTCCCGTCGTCAAAACTGATCCTGGACACGACCTTCTTGGCAACACCAGACCTGTCCACTTCCTCAAAATTGTCCACGGTATTAACCAAGAGAATTCCTTGAATTCCATAAATCTTCTCAAAATCGACGAGGCCGTAGGAATTGCGGTTCGTGTGTTCTATATTTCGTTGGAAATAGGTCCCGTTGGAATTACTGCTGAAGAAGACTCCTGTAGGTCGATTAGGCTGTCCAGTCAGAACATCAACTTGGATGTTATAATTTGTTCCTTCGAGTATCGTATATGCCTCCTCAACTAATTTGTGATCGTGTGGGAAAATTGCTCTGTGCCACTTCAATGTATCGTCTGAGACATACAGAGCCATCTCATCAGTGCCCTCTGCAGATGCCGCAACGATCAAGTATCTCGTAACGACAGCCATATTCACAATACCCTGAACCGTCCTCCCAGGTTCGAGATCGGGCTCGAATTCCTGGTCGTCTTGGAAGAATTCGTCTGAGATGAGAAGTCGATAGTCCTTCCTCCAGGGAGAAAACCGGCCCTTCACCACACATAAAATCCTATCGTCATTGTGAATTTTACTCCCGGTATCAAATTGCTCCGTCGACTTAGCCCAATGGCAACCCGCAGTATCCTCTCTCAAAAACTTGGCTTTCTTCGAGAACCCATCAGTAGTATATAAAGTCTACCACCGTCAGCCTCAATCCTAATATAGGTGTCCGGCAGACTTACCTTTTCCTCGCAGAATATGCCCGTGCAATCCATAGCATTAAAGATAATCCTATCCGGGTCGCCACCATGGAACGTGAGCGCCTCCCTGAATATGCTCGCCTGGGTGTCCGCCGTGAACTCCTCCCACGTCTTCCCCCGATCATCAGTCTTGTAATGCGTCTTCTCGTTCGTGATAATATACGCCCTCTTCTTATCAAACGGATGCATCGCTAACTCCAGCAGCTTCCCCTTCGGTACGCCTTTGACAAGAGCCCAGTCCTCGCCTGCATTGTCGGATCGGTAGACATTGTGGCTAAGAGGGTCCTCGAACAGCAGCACGTCGGAATCGTCAAAGTAGTTCACGTTGAAGGGTATGAAATCGAATTTCGTGGGCTTGACGTATGGTTTGTCTTTCTTCGCCCAGCAGGCTCCAGTGAGGAGGAGGGTGGAATACAGGAGGCTTCGCCATCCTGCGGGTGGTTGCAACCTCATGATCGCGAGATGGCCGTGGTTGGGAAGCGCATCAAGATGTGCAGATGGCTCATCAAGAGGCCTTGATGATTTTGCAGTTGCTCTTTCTTCAATGGATGGAGATTTCAATCGAGTTGGAGAGTTTGGTCCTGCTTGCGTGGTCTCTTTCAATGTTACAGCTGCAGTGGCTGAGCTGACGCTTCAAGAACTTGAAACGGCCTTTCGCGCAAGTTCTCGCTTCTGCGCCACAGTCTCCTTTTGCTGCTACCTGAATGATGACGCAGGGGTCTCCAAATAGGACTATCTCCACCGTTGATTGGCCTCTTGGTGCGCTAATCACTCAAGACACTGATACTCATATAATTCGTCAAGCCCTACTCCCTTATCGTCCTTACAAACGTAGTAAGTTTAGGGCCACTTTGTTTCATCATTCATCCCTCTTCAATAAATTGAGCTGATACGGGCCTACTCGATGAATTTTCACATTACAGATTCAGAACACAACTAGGTGAGGAATAGGCCCAACGGGCGTAACAACCATAGGGGCGGAAATGGCTTTGCAACGTTGCCACAGAATCAGAACACGACGGGATGATGCAAATCGGGGGGGGGGGGCAACCACGGGTCTTTTGCGGCTCATTGTAACAGCTTTTTGATGGGCTGAGGCGTCCAGTTTGGTTTTTAATTAATTAATAAGTGGTTGGGGCAAGGGGTCTCTTTTGTCAGGGTCTCCTTTGTCAGTGGTATTCGTTACTTGTTGATTTCCTATTACCTCCCCTAGGGAGAGCGTACTGCTAGTCTCGCTACAGGAAAGCTGCTGCACAGCGTATGGAATACCACAAAAAAGAAAGATTGAGCTCCAAGATCCAATACGTGATAAATGTAGAGGATTCACATACGATCCAAGCAAATCAATCGCTCATTGACGGTCTGTCTCTTAAGTTTTCTTTTTGTTAATGTCTTGATGATTAAGAAGCCTCTTAAGCGGCTTTTGCGAATCTGTAGCTCCAGTTCCCGAACTTGGTGCGTATTACTCGAATGCGTGGGAGGTAAGGACCCGGTTCCTGTTAGTAGTTGAATACAACTAGTTTTGAAGCAATCACCTCGCCGCACACATGATGAACGGTGTCTGCTACAGAGATTAAAACATGTTGTCATCGCTAGAGCTCCACGAAGCAGTAAGTCTTCACTCACACGTCCAAGATTGCAAAGGCAGCAAGTTAGACAAAAGATAGTGGTTAAATTCGTGAGTGGTATCAAATCAACGCTCTGATGCATAACCGCTATGCCATGCCCCAACACATGCCCAAAAGGAAATCCACGCTGAAAAACAATGCAAGTTTGAACTTTGAACCCTAGACGCTCTATGATGTCTTCCTCTGACTGCTTTTTACCTTGTTCCAAAAGCGCTTTACAACACCGTCTTCCTTATCCGTTGGTCCCCATCCATCGGTCCCTCCAAGCGGTCCCTTTACAGCGTATTTCTCGTCATCGTCTATTGTTAAAGATGTATCCCGCAGAGGACTCTTAGTCGCCTGCCATCCATAAATTGTACTCTCATCAGCCCGCAAATCTGGTCTCGTAAGTGTCATTCTTAGTGTCATCTCTCTGTTTCCTGCCATTGCTTGTGCATATGATTCGGGTTGCTTGATCAAAGTCGGCTTGGTGATCCCCAGGTGTGAAAAGTCGGCCGAGGTCTTGCTGCCTCTCGTCTCCGGTGGTACCACAGTTCGAGGTAAAGCCCGCGACTCGGCGTAAAAGGGAGTTAGTGGGGAGTCGGGGTCATTCATCGAGACGTCGTCATCAAATAGTGACGCGTCGTCGTCGTGGAGGAAAGATTTCTCTGTGCTACACGACTTCTTGACCTCCTTTGACATACGCTTTGGTGGTTTATTCTCTTTGTCTGCGTCCGTCACCCCGTTTATAGAAGGAAATCCAAACTCAATTGCTTCATCAAATTTCTGTGGTGATGCTAGGTATACACGCAGCTTCAATCGCGCTTCGGGATCTTGATAGTGTTTGGCGTTGGGGTCTATCGAAGAGACCGAATCGTGGGGAGCATGCTTCGGTGAGATGAGAGACAGTGCTCGAGACTTTTGCCGATTATGATTGGTGGGTGTATGTTCTTTTGGAGAACGAGGAATGGAAAAGGAGCTTCTGCCAAAGGGCATTTTCGATATTGACATTTGTCGTCGAAAGGACGGTCGTCTGTTGCTGGCGGGCGTGGGAATAACAGCACCGTCGAGATTGGCATGATAATCGTCCAACACCAGTTTCAGATCCAAATCGTCCTCTTCATCCATCCACCGAAAACTTTCATACATCGCAGCGGCCATGGCTGAGGTTGAGTCGACCTTGCTGTCGGGATCGAGATAGCCGTCCGTGCTGGTGCTGGTGCGAGGTGTAGATGGAGTTGAAGGGTCGAATAGCGGTGTTAGATTGCGACTTGCTCGACGACTAGCTTTGTATATTGCTTCATCCGCTGCGTCAAGAATGACACTCTCTCGTAAGCGGGCGGCCAAAACCACCTGTTCCTCTCTTGTAAATTGCTTCTTCTTGATCTTTTCCGGAAGCGTCAAGAACCATGACGCTTCATTACTCGATACGGACTGTTGTCTTGACAGATGCCGTAGCCGCCGAGACGTGGACAGTTTTCGTCGCGGCTCAATCACTGCAACATTGATCCCTCGGCGATCCGCGATTGAGCTCTTTCGGTGGCTTTGTATGGGGAGCTCACTGAGAGCATTGGATCGGGAGTTCTGTGCAAATCGTAATCTTTCTAAAGTAGAGAAGTACTGTGGCACAAGACATCAGTAACGGTGACACGCCGAGCAACTGAGAAGAGAAAATATGGAATGCATCGTCGTCTCTGTAAGTACTCTATGGGTACCTCCTTTCTCGCGCGGCGGAAACGTGGACCCTGCATGAGACTGTGGCATACCGCCTTTCAAAAACTGCAGCTGCGCGAAAGAGGAGAAGATCTTTGCAGGCGTCAACTACACCGCCATTCAGGAGAAGGAGGGGAAAGCGGCAATCAAATAGGTTCCCAGCCAAATTGGCATGCAACGTTCGACAGCTCTGAGGCATTTGATAGTACCGACCTATCGCCAGTACAATATGTGTGGGAAGAAACGATGCCCATCAAGCCTTTTAAAGTTCATAGGCCTTTCCCTCCCTCGTTTCGGCACAATTAATTGAACAGCAATCCAAATCAGTGTGCAACACCAATCCTGCATTTGGTGTTGAAGCTACCGAAAAAGCTTCGAGCATCTCGACAACTTGTTCGTTGGGGAGGACTCTAAGTTTTCCAAAAACGCGCTTGCTATGCAGCCGCAACGGCCAGCAGAAGGCCCGGGATCGACTACTGTTCGACGTGATAAAGATGTCCCAACGTACCTTTCTTCGTACAGCAATTGGCAATGCTTCGAACTCCTCCTCTGTCGTACCAAAGCCTGTCATCTCCTTCATGTTCTTCCTGAATCGTTTCGAGGGTAGGCTGCGAGCTGATGAAGGTCGATCGAAGGACTGGGCGTAGAGGGTTCGAGGGGAGAGGGGCTCGTTGATGTTGATGAGGTTACTGAGGTCCGAAGTCGAGCTGGAAAGCGTTGTTGAAGAGTAGAAGGGATGCATTGACGATTGTTGTGACAGTGAGGGAAGCTCGAGTCTCGATGTGGTGGAAGTGGTGGTGGTGGTCATTCCGCTGGGCTGTGGAAGCGCCATGGCTTCATGTCATGTATGAGGAGTCGAGATAGGATCTTAATATTGCAGCTTCATGCAGAGCGTGCTTTTTTCGACTGACTGAGAGGGCTCAGAGGACCAGTAGGTCTGTTCCCCCTTCACGAAATCCCCAAGAGCGTGCTAGTGCCGACCTTTATTATGGCCCCTAGCTCGGGTCGTTGGGCCTGTCATATGCAATTAAAGCAGCCCGGTCGACGATGGGCCACTCGTTTCCAGCGGCGTGGGTGCAAGGCCGGGGCCACCGTGGTTACCGTGGTTCACCACAGGCCTGTCTTGCTCCGAAGGGCAAGCTGTGACTGGCGGTTGCACGAAGTGCAGCTGCGGAGAGTTTCACGAATTGGGAGGACAGCTCGGACTGTACGCACGGAAGACGGGAGGGTGCATCAGGTGTGGTGTGGTGTGGTATGGTGTAGACTGGAGCTGCATATTTACTGTACAGTGTGCAGTGTCACCGCAGTGAAGAATGGTCAATTGGACGGAAGACACGCCTCTCTCAGGCTTCGCAGTGTTGCCCAGCAGCACGACTACACATCAAGCACTCTGGCAACCAACCCGATGCAACGTCCTTCGGCCTGGTCAGAATCGTAGCTGCACCACGATCGCCCCAGATTATTCGCTCAGCTTGGGAGCTGCTGCAGGGCGATATGCAAGGGCCAGAGCAAAAGCAGCAAATCATGCCCCTGGCTAAGGTGCTTCATCCCAACCAAACTTCTTGCATGGGGCCGTGGAACCGCTGCCCGACTTCACCATCCAGGCATCCACAGACCACAGCACCACAGCTCTGGTTTATGATTTGTCGACCCAGTTGCAGCGTGCCATTGATACTGTAATACTAGTGTTGGTGTGTGTAGCATTCAAGACCAAGATATGGAGGAAAGAACAGGAGTCGCTGCAACAATAGGTAGGTTACGAGTTCCTACCCCTATTCCACAGGTACCACTCTAATTACCGCTCCAAATTGGCTTCGAATAAATAAAGTACAAATTTAAACGCGGCGAGTCCCTTCCGCCTACCCCTTAGTCATTAGGCTCTTCCAGGCTCTCTTTAGGCTCTTGTCCCAAACTTCGTACGTTCCGGATGATGCCGTAAGGTCTCGGGTAAGGCTTTAGCAGCTTTAGCCCACACCGAAGTTACGAGCTACCTACGGTACACAGTTACGAGGACAACCAACAACGTTGGCAACATGATGCGGGCAGCCTCTTTGGTATCTCCATGTGTGGCAGGCTTCATTTTTCCAGACAAGGGGCCATGAACGCTTGCTGGTGCGTGCGGCGTGCCTGCATAATCGACAACCCTCCCTTGCCCAGGCATAATCAATCTGAGCCTGAAGGCTGGAAGATCCCTCTCCTTTTTCCGGCCGGTGTGCCGAGACTTTCGACTACAGTACGGTATGGAAGCTTGTGAACTGAGCGTCGAAAGGAGCATCCGAGTGGACTAGGTGAGGAGAAAAGCCCTACACTTGCATTGACATGATTATCCCTTTGTTCGGTCTTATGTTAAGTCCTCCCACTCCTGTCTCCTGCATTCAGCGACTCTGCTAACAACTCCTTCAGATTAGATCGTTTCAGTGAGGAATCCAGGTACGACAAACACACCAACCTCGTCTGGAGAACTACCAACATCTTACCACAACCTTCCACAATCATCACACCAATATGGGACCTCGGTTCGAAGCGAGGAACTCCAACGGTCTTTGTCCTCCCCGCTCGAGAATTTGCTCGAGAGAAACTGCCTGCCGCAAAGCCCGCAACCATGTCCACAGTCCCATCAATTTCGAACGTTTGGCCGCTGAACTTGCTACAGCAGTCACTACTAGGTAAACTTTATGGGACCTTCAATCTCCACCCCTCACGGGCCGCTCCAATATGACATTAGAATCCCTGTTCCCTCGTGGTTGGGTACTTTCATAGGGCTTAACAGCCCGTTATTACTTTGCCGTCCACCTTTGGGTGGCTCTGAAACATTGGATCTGTGCAAACATATATTCCGAAAATGCAAGGGTCAGGCACGCCGCTGCGGGATGATTATAGTCGGGGAGCTCAAAGCGCAGGACGTCTGGTGCTCCTTCCGTACAGACGAAGAAGTTTCCCGGGATTATCCCTTAATGAGAATCGACTGAAATATATTTACGAAGGGATCAATGCACGCGGCAGGCGTTACAATCTCTCCTCGACCCCTCGGCACTTACAGGAATAGACTTAGGGATATGCTCAGCCAGGCTCGGAACTTCAGGTCGGATTCCAATACTCCCAGATGCATGATAATCCAGATCGTTGGTACAAACCTATTGGAACTCGTCTCAGAACAGTGTTGTTCTTAACTACTGAACTATGAAAGAAGAAAGTATCCTCTCCTTTTTCAAAATCTATCTGTGGGTGCCTCTGAAACCTGCTCCATTCCTTTGTGTCTATTTCCGTTGTATTATCGTACCAGTATTGCATAGACGTACAGTCTGTTCGCATATATACCTGCTCAATTCCGAGTCACAGCGGGCATTCCTTCTTCCACACCGAGGTGCACCTCTCTATCATCCTATCTCTGACAAAATATCTAACTAAGGTTGCACTGCAGGGCAAATCTTGCCCTATCAAGCAATGTACATCTTCTCAAGGGCTCCATTGGTCCGTAAAGCTTTGGTCTCTCTCTCTCTTCCCCTCGAACTCTTAGCATGATCTCAGGATCAATTATACCAGAAGTCAAAAGTCTCGGAAGAAATCTCTTGGCACAGTTTCAGCCATTCCCAACGTCTGCACTCTGCAGAGGGCAAACTTTTTTTTTAGACAACGCCCCCATCTCATCCCCGGAGAACGACATACATTCCACGCTCGAAACATATGATCTCCACCAAGTCACACAACCCAAGGCCGAAACACCGCTGACCGCCACGTGTAAACCCCTAGAGAAGCCACGCATAGAAGCTTCAGAAACTTCGGTATGTTCTGCGGGCTTCCGTTCCTCGGATGCTTGCAGGTTTTGAGGGCGCCACAATGTTGGTGGCCGTAAGCTGCACCCCATAAAACCGTGATCGCGATGTAGGACAAGGCTCAAACGTTGACAAATTGGTGGCGGTGATCATTGTTTCAAGGGAAATATGGATGTCATTCCTGGTGTTGGCTTGCGTGGGGTAGAGGTGGAGGTGGAGGTGGTCAAAAATGACTGCCCTGGCCCTGACGCAAGATAAATTTAGGTAAGTTGGATTGAGACTGTTGTATTTTGTACGATCTTAATATCCAGGATCTTGTGCCACCGAGTCAACTTACTTAGGGAAATTTCATTCTTGAGGGCGTTAGCTATCAGCTTCTGCGCTTCGAGGTCATTACAGAAGCTCATCTTTGGAGGTCCAATCGCACCTCCCAATCATGCCGACTTTTGGAACCCTTCGTCGCGTTCTTGCGCCTGCACCTGGGTCTGAATAGAAAACAGAAAGAAATTCGTAGACTTCTTTCGAGCTGATGTTTTGTGATGTGTATTTGCTTCGAGCCAATGTTTCAGATGACGCCAAAATGAGATCTTGGTTTGCTTCATTCCCATGTTTTGGCAAGACTTCAGATGACGCTCAGCACCGCTTTATCGTTGTCTGATACTACTAGTTATTATACTGCAGACAACGATAAAGCGGTGCTGAGCGTCATCTGAAGTATTTACTAATAGTTATCAGACAACGATAAAGCGGCGTCGAGCGTCATCTGAAGCATAGTTACTACAGGTAATTCAGAGCAGAGGAGCAAAGATTTCCTCAAGGACTCGTCCTCTCCTTTGGGAAGTCGGAGGAGAGTGTTCTTTTCTCAGGAATCGACTAACAATGATCTTCTCACTAGTACCTCTTCCTTTACCGGTCTGGCTTTTCTGTCCTCACTCTCACTCTTCTCCTTTGTCATCCTTCTTCAATTTCCCATTCTCAACACTCGTCTTTCAGCCACTTATCTGAGATAAACACATCTACACTCTCATAGTCATCATAACTCAATATCATACGGTTTATTTCACAGATCAAGCACAGTTTAAGTATGCCAAAACAGCTGAACTGCATTCTGGATTCTCCCGGTATTGGAAGCAAGAAACCCCGCTCATTACAACTTTCGTCTCTCCTCTTTCATTCGATCTGTTGAAGATCATAAATCATGAATCATCGCTCTCCTCCCAACGCTGGAAGTGAAACCTTCATTCTACTCACACTCTTTCCGATTCAAAAATTAGCACACCACCCACACTCCCAGCTCCACCGAAAAGCAGACAGGTAGCCCAAACTAACAGTCAACAGGCAGGTATAGAAATCATCCCAACTCATTAAACCAACACACGTTTCCGAATATCGAAGGAAAGGAATTCAAGCAATGAAACGCCCCAGCACCAAGCTTTCATCAGTCATAAATCATAACAGCAAACCTTCTTCATTGAGCAGGCAGACTCGCCAACGGATCCCAATATTCATAGACTGTCTCACCACCTTTAATAGCAGGAGCCACGAACGTCGACTTTCCAGTTTTTCGATCATAGGTTTTGTACGAGGCAGCGAGACGCTTACCACCGCCGCCTGGAAGGTCGACCACGAATTGGGGCGTCATGAAGCCTGCGATTGTGCCACGAAGCTGTTCCTCGAGAGTCAAGATGGTAGAGAGCGGGGTACGGAGGTCTTCGACGCCGCGGACGAGGTCGCCTGCGTAGACATAGTACTAGTATGCGTTAGCATCTGGTTTTGGGTTACAGTGTGAAGGACGGAGAACTTACTGGCTGAATATTGTTATCCGCCAACTCCCTGATCAACGCTCCCATCGTCTCAACGCTATCATTCACACCCTTCAACAGAACTGACTGATTGCGTACGATAACCCCGTTAGCAAATAGCTTCTGGGCAGCCTCTCTCGAGACCCAGGAGAACTCGCTGGGGTGGTTGAAGTGTGTGTGCAGCGCAATATGCTTTCCGCATTCTCGACCTCGCTTTACCAAGGCGATGAGCTCGTCGGTCCAGTCATCTTCTGGATCGAGGGTTCGGCTGGGGGAGACGCAGAGACCTTTTGTGGCGATGCGGAATCGGCGGATGTGAGGGATTGCGAGGAGTCGGTCGCCAAGGAGGCGGAGGTGGTGTGGCATTAGGGAATAGGAGTCCCCACCGGAGATAACGACGTCGTTGATGACAGGATTGGAGGCGATGTATTGGAGCATGGCTTCCCAGCGGGGGAGTTGAGGCTTGAGGGAAGACTTAGTGACGGTTGAGGTGTTGGCTCCAACAGCGTAGGAGCGGGTGCAGAAGCGGCAATAAAGAGGGCAGTGGGATGCCGCTTTGAGGTTTATTAGAGTACTGAAAATACGAGTAATGAGAGAAATTCTATGGAAGAGACGCACCAAGGAAGAGACATTTATCATTATATCGATGAACCAATCCCTGAACCGGCGAATCTTCAGTTTCATGCTGCGGGTCCAAAGTCAGCACCGGGTGGTCCTTTTGAAAAGTTGACATCATGGGGATGAACTGGCGACGCAGAGGATCTTCGAGGGGGTTGGCCCAGTCGATGGAACTGATGATATGAGGAGAAATGCGAATTGACATTGGTGCTCGGTCGATACCGTCCATGACATCCTTGATGAAGTCATCGCGGGTGCGAATATTCTCGTACTCATCACTCTGGGGAAGCTTCTCAGGCAAGGTTTCCTTGAGGAAGTCATGGAGTTTCATCTTGCCTTGGATATCATTTGCAGTCTGTTGAATTGTGAGCATGTGCTTTGACTTGGTGGCAGATGTGTTGGACATACACCCCATCTATATGACAGAAATTGCTTCTCAGTTATATCTTTCCAACGTCCAATCTTTTGCCAGTATGGAACTGGGTCAAACTTAACGTCACGAAAGTAGGCAGGAACAGCTGCAAATTTAGTCGTCGGCCCAGTTGTTGTTTCAGCAACTGGAAGTGGGACCTCCTGAGCTGTCGAAGCGCCACTGTGCTTCATAGGGCCATCTAAATCCTGAGCGAATATTTTCGGAGCAACTGCTTGATGAGAAACGGTTTCAAGAAGATCTTGCACAATATGTGCAGGAACATATTCCGGCTCTGGAGGCGGAGAAAGTCCAGCTTGGACTTGCTGCTGTGCTGCTGATCGAAACAAGCTGCTTTGAGTTTTGGGGGAAACACATCTGGTCAAATTTATAGCTCCGCTAGTGCGGTGGAAAGGCAGACCGTGTTTGATCATTTTGATGAGCTTCGAGAGAGCAACGCAAGAAGACATACTAGAATTTCGTGATGGAGATGAGGCTTCAGAAGATTGGTGAGTTGAGTGTCTGAAAGGATTGAGCACGAAGGGATTTCATACTTGGGGTAAGGGAATATTTCGGCTTCGGTGTACGCCTTTCAGTCAAATCACCAAACTTGCAAGCACTGCAGTTCGGTTAGTTACCGCCCACAGATTATAAGTTAGTTCCCAGCTCAGTCAGAGGCAGTTTGTGATTCCCCGTGAGACACTTACAGCGGGCAAGAACTCCTCCAATGAATTTCCTGTGAAAGAAGCGGGGCGTCCCTGGAGCATGGGCTGGCAGAGATGGTGGGAAAGTGGAAGGAATGGGCGGTAAGCAAAGGATTCAGGGATGACTAGGAGTCTATTGGCAATGAATTCCAGACCATGGGCTCTCATATAGGCATCAGATGCAATATTTAGTGCAGGTCTTCAACCAGACCTATTTCCACAGCGACCCGCCGACCTGGTTATCCACTCGGAAGTGTTTGCAATCAGCCTCGCTCACGTCAACTTAAACTGGCTCTGTTGGTTTTTGGGTTCCGCTGTAGGACAGGGTTGGCGGGAGAGTGATGGCCCAATCAGATTGTAAGTTTCTTTCAACAAATGTGGTCAAAACGCTGTACCACCGATACTGTCGAAGGGGCCGGAAGCGGATCCATAAGCTCGGCAAGAGAAGAAGGTGAAAGAGGCGCAAGGCTGACAATGTCTCACTGACGCCCCTTCAGGGTCTGTGTCACTTGAGGATCCAATATGTGTTCCGCAAATAGCGTTAGATTAGAGGAATCAGGTTTTCCAGGCTGAAGCCTGATGCAAGAGTATTGCAAGCGACTTTAAGAGTGTTAACCGTGTAAAGTCACTCCTCGAGGTTTCTACGCTCGGTAGTCACTCTCCAGTTTGGGCCGTCTCGGTAAGTTCACAACGTTCGTTCTTGAGGAATGAGATGTGGCAAGTACATATGGCTATGAAATCTCGGAAGTCTAGCGTAGATATGGAACAACGATGCTATTGTTGGAGAGATATGGACAAGCTGACGCATAATTCATCATTGTTGGCCGCGTTATGCCAAATTTGGAGCGAGGCTGTTGAATGCAACCCCAGGGATTAGCAAATGCACAAACTTCTCGATTGGGTTGCGATCCTATCACAAATGACAGCTGGAAAGTCACAAAGTACCAAAGTACAGCCGTCTCAAAATCTGAGGATCTCTCGAGGTCGAGATTGTTGAAGTGTTTCAAATACATGGAAATTGTAGAACTCTGCCAAGACACTCGTGGGACACCACATAAATCAAGCATGCTGCGGAGCCGGAAAACAGTAGATGATGGATCATCGGTGTGCATGGGGCCCAGGCATCTGGAACGATGCAAGACGGAACAGAAAAGGTAACTGCGGGGTTGCGGCAAAAGAGAACTAAAGCTGGATTCGGATCCTTCAAATGTCCATGTCTGGTCCCGTGATGTGTCTCGTAATCCAGCTCCGCTGTGAGCTTATGCAACTGACTATCTCTGCTGAGATAGCAAAAGGTAACTGTACAAGGGGGAAATGGTCGCAAAGCTTGAGAGGAGGATAGCAACAGTGACTCAATGCCCAATGCCCTTGCGCCATATGAGGGAAATAGGTGTCTTCACCCATGGCTATTGGTCGAGTGCACCTTGGCAGCCATAGAGTGGCCAACCACTAACCGTACTCAACGACGCCATCCAACATGACTAGGGAACTAACACACCTAACATGCCGTGTGGGAAGGCTCTGCTGAAGTCTGGAGTGAAACGCCCGACAACATGGAGCAAGTAACGGTACAAAGTGGAAAAATGAACCGCTTGGGCCAGGAACAATGCGCATCAGCAAGGAGGGCCAAGTAGCAAGAATCAAAGGCTGACAAACGCTGTCTTAAAGCAATGGATGGTCTTGACTCCGTCGCCATCACTGTGGCGTTAGAAGTGAGTTGTGTTTGCCATCAAGACCAAAGTCAAAATATTGAAGTACTAGACACTTTTAATTGGCCACAGAATCATCGGGAATAAGTGGGAAGTCACGTGGTTCTGTCTCTGGGCTAGCGCCTTTCTCTTCTGTCAATTCCTCCCATCGAACTCTCTTCGACTCCAGCGTAGTGTTCGACATTCGACCACCAACCCATCTCCTCTCCTCAATTGCTCGGTCAATTGACCTTTACTACCTTTCCTTAATCCATAGATCCTGTCATAATGTTCAGGAACGCCTTGCGCCAGTCGTCCCGGACGGTGGGAGCAATCTCTGCCAGATCCGCCGTGAGTACCCCAAACGCCTCGATCATCGACCCCCAAGCTCCAGAGAAACCTTTCGACGAGCTCGCACTACTTCTGGAAGCTCAATTGAGCTCATTCCATCGAGGACGGCGATGCGTGTTGATGGTTGGGCGAGCTCAACACAGCTCCAGCAGCTCCGGTTCATGTTTTTCGGGCTTCGGCTAACTGACGTTTTCTCGCAGGGACGACAAGCCGCTGCCCCAGCTGCTTTCCACGCAGCAAAACGATTTTATGCCGCAGATGCAAAGGCTTCGCCCACCGAGGTCTCTTCTATCTTAGAGCAAAGAATTCGAGGTGTGCAAGAGGAGGCCAGTCTCGCTGAGACCGGTCGGGTCTTGTCTGTAGGGTACGTTCATCGACGCGAAGCACAATTCATCGAAACGAACACGCTACACTGAATATGGGGCATGGAAATGAGGGCTAACTGGTTTTCAACAGTGATGGTATCGCTCGTGTCCATGGTATGGCCAATGTCCAGGCCGAGGAGCTTGTCGAGTAAGTCTTACCACAATCTTCTACAAAATCCCTCAGCAACTCATAAAACGTAGGTTCGCATCTGGTGTCAAGGGCATGTGCATGAACTTGGAAGCTGGCCAGGTCGGTGTTGTGCTCTTCGGTTCTGATCGTTTGGTCAAGGAAGGGGAGACCGTCAAGCGTACCGGAGAAATTGTAAGTACTTAATGAACTGCGAAGAGCTCAGAACATGGCTCACAAAAATGCAGGTCGATGTTCCCGTCGGAATTGAGATGCTTGGTCGTGTTGTCGATGCTCTCGGAAACCCTATCGATGGCAAGGGACCAATTAAGACCACCGAGAAGCGTCGTGCTCAGTTGAAGGCTCCCGGTATTCTTCCCCGACGATCCGTCAACCAGCCTGTACAAACCGGTCTCAAGTCAGTCGATGCCATGGTGCCCATTGGACGTGGTCAGCGTGAATTGATCATTGGTGATCGTCAAACCGGAAAGACTGCCGTAGCCCTCGACGCCATGCTCAACCAAAAGCGCTGGAACGACGGAAACGACGAGTCCAAGAAGCTCTACTGCGTGTACGTTGCCGTTGGACAAAAGCGATCTACTGTTGCCCAGCTTGTCAAGACCCTCGAGGAGAACGATGCCATGAAGTACTCAATTATCGTTGCTGCTACTGCCTCAGAAGCCGCTCCCCTACAATATATCGCTCCTTTCACCGGTATGACATACGCCATTTTTTTGTGTTTACTCGGCCATCCCTTCATTGAAGAAGATATTTCTTGTACATCGAGCTTGGCACTCGGCCATTTCTTCCAACTAACTTTCTCTCATTGACTACTTATCATTAACTCGCTAACTCATTTCTACACAGGAACTTCGATGGGTGAATGGTTCAGAGACAATGGCAAGCACGCAGTCATCATCTTCGACGATCTCTCCAAGCAAGCCGTTGCATACCGTCAAATGTCTCTGCTGCTCCGTCGTCCTCCAGGACGTGAGGCTTACCCCGGTGACGTCTTCTACCTCCACTCTCGTCTTCTCGAGCGTGCCGCCAAGATGAACGACAAGCACGGTGGTGGATCACTGACTGCTCTTCCCATCATCGAGACCCAAGGTGGTGATGTGTCTGCCTATATTCCAACCAACGTCATTTCGATTACAGACGGCCAAATCTTCTTGGAAGCCGAGCTCTTCTACAAAGGTATTCGACCTGCCATTAACGTCGGTCTTTCCGTGTCCCGTGTCGGTTCCGCTGCCCAGTTGAAGGCCATGAAGCAAGTTGCCGGTTCATTGAAGCTTTTCTTGGCCCAATATCGTGAAGTTGCTGCCTTCGCTCAATTCGGTTCTGATTTGGATGCTGCTACTAAGCAGACCCTCAACCGTGGTGAACGAGTAAGTCATTCTTTCCTGGACTTCCATTCGAGGGACAGTAACTAATAAAATTTCTCTTCAGTTGACCGAACTCCTCAAGCAAAAGCAATACTCCCCAATGGCCGTTAACGAAATGGTTCCCCTCATCTATGCCGGTGTCAATGGACATCTCGACAACGTTCCAGTTAACAAGATCCAGCAATGGGAGGCCGACTTTATCTCACACTTGAAGACCAACGAATCAGATCTTCTGGCTACAATTGATAAGGAGGGGGCGTTGAGCAAGGACCTCGAGGCGAGATTGAAGGACGTTGTCTCCAGCTTCACCAAGAGCTTCAACTAAAGCTAGCTTAACAATTCGAATGCTGCTCACTCTATCTTTCTCTTTTGTCCTGGCATTGTGATGGGTGGGGAGGAATGTATTGAGGGGGAAGAGTCGAAACGATGGAAGGTTGATAGATAGGTGAGGCTGTAAAATAGATGATGGTCAATTCTTCCTGAATATTAAGCTCTTTCTTTGCCTTGGCTGATATGCTGCTTGTGAAATGATTCCTCATCTTGATGCTTCTCTTCGCAGTTTTCAATTTCCGGAACCTTTTGTGACCGGACGCAGAGCAGCACGCTACATATACCAACTTGGAGGACCAGATGTTTTCGCAGCCGCCCCATGCCACCAAGATATTATGCAATGCAAACATGAAATCTCCTCTTAGTAACAAGCATGCGCTCTAAACCCTGAAATTTCATTATTCTCCAACAAACTTGCATCCCTCCAAACCATCATTTTTGTAACATTTTAATGCATCGTTCCTAACTAATAACATATTGTAGGGCATGCCTCTGTTATATCAAAGGTTCCAAGAACTTAAATTCACCATCCTCGCCTCAAATTCTTCAATCAACATATCATCTTGGTTCCATCGAGAAAGTGTTCGACCAAGCAAACTCATCCTAGCGTCAAGTCCTCTATAACTGCTGGAGCTGGTTAAAACCCACCGCTTCACACATGCCGGTGACAAGATTACAACATCAGACAACGACTCCCTTCGCTCTGATCTTTGCCTCTCCATCCTTCATATCACTCCTATAATATCAGACAACGACTTCTCGTCATCTGAACCTTGGTCCTTGTTCTTTTCAAGACTAATACATCCCCATCAAGAGCCATCACATCTACTGTCCGCTGCCAAAATCTTCAAGACCAACTTGGACAGCACTGGCGCTGGTATTGGGATCTTTCCTCGAAAGTGCAACTCAAACAAGTCTTCTACCGCTGTCCTCCATCGATGCAAGGAACACTGCAATACATGCAATCCTTCGGTCTAAGCAATACTCACATTAATACAGATGGTGCTTCAAAGGCGCTTTCAGAGTCTTTTTGTTGTCACTTACGGCTCCGGCATCTCCTCCTCACTATCCGGTTGAAAACAACAGACGCAAGCTTTCAACTACTATCCTGCACCATTCGCCCGATCTTCTCCTTCCTTCCGCTAAGTTCCGTCTTATTTCTATGCATCACGCTCATTTTTGTTAAGATGAAGACGAAAGTCGACAAATACAACATCACTGTTGAGCAAATGTGAAGAGCAACTGCGCCAGCGACAGCGGTGAACACAACACCCGCAGACTTCCCTTGCAAATATCTGAAAAGAAATGGTCTTTACCACACTCGGAACCGGTCCTGCCTTTAACTTTAACTCTCGAAAGCTCTATTTCTTCAAGTCAGGTCAGGTCAAAGAAACAAACACAACATCTCCTCTTTGGAGTCACCGAAGCTTAGAACACCAACACCGACTTTCTACAATAGCGATCTACCAGCGGCTACACGAAATATATCTTGCTACACACATTGAGCTCTGCTGAAGAAGTCTTGAGAGACGTGATGCACAGAGCGCGCGCTCCAGTCCTGGGTGTTGTGAAGGCTGTAACAGCTTCCCCTAGTCTGGTGCTACCGCGCAGAGCTCTGATTGAATGACGATTGAATTACACTTGAAAGATAAGTTGAAAGACCGATGCTCAGAAGCGCGACCCACTCAACCATTCTCAGAAAGCATTGAGAGGGATTCTAAGGGCTTCAGCACTGGAAGTCATTCGCAAGAGCTTGGATACTAATTGTGAAGATGGACAGGAGAAGGACCTTGAGCAGGCTTGAAGGCCAGCTCATTGCTTAATTGATCTGAAAGGTTAAGGCCTGAAGGTCTGGAAGAGCCTGACGGGGTAAGTGCAACCAAAGATTTGCAGACTTCTGCTAATAATATAGACAGGGCAAAGAAGACCTTGGATATTAAACTACGCGGGCCCTACCACTACTACCTTCTGCAACTTCATTCCACGAGCAGAGTGTTCACAAAACTATACCGCAATCAAGCATAACCAAATGTGTGAAAGGTTTTTATTCTCTACTATAAACAACCGACAACCGCCAATGCCTCCTTAAGCGCAAGCAACAAAGTTTCGAAGAACAAAAGAGAAGCTAATCTGACAGCCTTGTGCGCACAGTTGCGATATTTGCATTCAATCAATTGCGTGGCTCTCCGTTTCTAGACGTAGCCACCACTTCCAATTATACCTGCCAATTTCCCAAATTTTCTAAGTTTTTCTTTTCGTTGAACGATTGGGGGACCTTGTTCAAGAGCTCTCGGATACTGATCTGCATGCACTTGAGCAGCCTCATCAGAGATACGAGGGAAGTGGCCCTCGGAATGCTGCCCAGTGCTCTGGTTGCTAGATATGGCTTTTTGAGCTTCATTAGCAGGAAATGGACATGGTGCAGAGTGCCCGGTTCCTGCTCTATTGCTTGATAATGGTTGGGATAGGCTAGCTGGGAACGGCGCAGAGTGCTCGGTTCCTGCTCTATTACTTGACAATGGTTGCGAAGGGCCAGCTGGGAACGGTTCAGTCTGTGCTCTTGTCAATGGCTGTTGGTGGTGTGGCGTGTAGAATTGGCGCGTCTCGTCTGAAAGTTCCGTGACTGCAGCTTCGTCCTCTCGCATGTTTGAATTATCGATTGCAGTGGACAACTGTGAGGGCCCGGCTCCCATTCTATGCATACGGATGCATTTGTCAACAAGATTGTCTTCATTCTCTTTCCACAGCTCTCGCTCAGACTCTGCAAAATTATTGTCCAAGGGCGACATAGATTTTGTCACGTAGTTGAGATCTGGTTGATATGCAAGGTCCGCTGCGTTTCGATAATCAAGCGGGCTGGTTCGGGGCGATGGGAGCGGTACAGTTGTTAAGCTTGAGGTCGAATAAAACCCCGGCGTAAAAGCACGAGGACAAAGAGGATCAAAAAGGTTGTTGCTTGATTCTGCAGAGGGTGACAGCGTTGGTTCAGGGTCACGGCCCGCCGAAGTCGGCTTTTTCGGTTGGAGATTGAGAGGAGGTGGGAGGAATTGCGATTCAACACGTCCTGTGCCGAAATATCTGAGTGGTGAATTGATACCGCGATTGGCATACTTGCCCTCGATTACAGAATCTCTTTCTAATATAGGGGTTGTTCTGAAAGATGGCTCGACGATGGAATCCAGTTCGTTGACCATCTCGGCGCTGCACTCTGCAAGCAACTCACATTCTTGAGCGGTGAAGTTGCGAGGCTGCTTCTCGAAGATAGAGAGTACAGCAAATACATCTCCATCTGCAGATATAAGGGGTGCGCCTGCAAAAAATCGGATTCCTGGCTTGCGGGCCGCAAGGGGATTACGCTCAAAGCGCCAGTCCTGACGGAGTCAGCAATATAATCGTATGAGGATGTTGTAGCACATACTAGATGAGTATCTGGTATTACCAAGACCTCAGAAGAATATAACGCGTGAGCAGCAATACTGATTTCGCGGTTGATTCGTTTATCGTGATATCCACTCTCCAATTTAAAGTTTTCGTAATTGTTGTCGAAGAAGCTAAGAGAACCATATCTGACTCTGAATTGCTGGAGGCATTTCTTCAACAATAAACCTAGTCTTTTACTTGCAGATATCTGTGTCAAGACAGTGTTGTATTTTGCGGAAACCGCCATTCTCTGTGCCTCGTTTGGGGGATGCAAAGCACTGAGAAACCGAAATTTGGCACCCCATGCAGGTGGAGGCTGCAGAAGATTGATGAGTCCCTAGAAGGAAGCATCGTTAGCATCGAAAGTTGCATAAAACGAAAAGTGCAAATGATTCCATACTTTCGTATACCGATCGAGATAATCTTCCCAAGCTTCCACGTCACTTTGTGCGTTGTTGTGAGCAATTTGCTCAATCTGCTTCTCCCTAGTAAGATCTAGGATGTGGCAACTGCGCTGGACGAAGGAACGAGGCTTGGTCTTTTGCGAGGCAGCAGGCTCGAGGCTTGTTTCATCTGGGACTGGCTGCATATCCTGAATAGAGATGAGACCTTCCAGAATGAGTTGAGTCTTGCCACGGATACGCGCTTTCGTAATTTGAGAGATATATTCATCTGAATCCCTCGGATTCTCGTTCGGAGGTCTTCGGCAAGGGGGTTCCTCCTCTCGAGCTTGCATCCGGTTCTGATGTCCTAGTGGACAGACGAAATTAGGAACCTCATATCGCGTCGGGTGAGGAGAGTAAGTGCTCTGGGAGGGGTCTTCTTCATTCTCTTCTTGGAAGGCCATAGCTTGCAATGGCTGCACGCTTCTCTGCTGGGTGTACCCGCCGCTCTGCTTCGAGAATACCATTTCGGAAGCGTCCGGGTTGTAGACCTCAGCGATCTATAGCAATTACAGGAGTTCTAAGAAGGGATTTCGAGGCTCAGGTGGCTAAAGCTATGTCTCGCTCACCCTGACGAAAGACATGTTAGCAATATGCTTGCCTCAGCAAAAGTGGCTTTGAGCTCTTACCAATCACTTGGTAACAGTCCTCGTATATGTGGTCTATTCGTTTGCATAAAGAAGCGTCTGTTTGTTAGCTAAAGAATTATCCAGAGAAAGAGGTACAGCTGTTGTATAAACAAGCAAGTATGAAGGGGAAATTAGATAGGATTGAGGGGAAAGATGTTTGGTTGAAAGGAGCTGAAGATGGAAGATCGGATACCTACCAGATGAAATGCCTTTGTGGAAGTTATGCCTACAGGTGGAAAGTTTTGAATAGCGTCGCCTTTCCAAGGAGTGTTCTGCAAAAGAATTAGTGAGTGATTTGACAGATCGAGGCCGAACTCGGACGCGTCACCAACGCGTATTCAAATTCACTTTATGTTATAGTGCCAACTTACAAGTGCAGAATGGCAGTTTGCAAGTATGGCAAACGTCAATCTAGAAGAGAAAGCACAAGGTGAAGACGGAGCTGATAGCTGCGATACTGGAACTGTGAACTTCGGTTTCGTCTGATTTGATCCCGTGAAGCTGACGTCTCGGGATGTGGTGGTACTGTTAGAAAGTCTTTAAGTTCAAACTTTCAGTCTGCTTCGGCGTCAGCTTCAATCTCTTGGAGAAGAACTTGATTTGGGATAAAGCTGACGTCTCGGAATGTGGTGGTACACTTAGAAAGTCTTTAAGTTCAAACTTTCAGTCTGCTTCGGCGTCAGCTTCAATCTCTTGGAGAAGAACTTGATTTGGGATAGCATTTTGATAGCAGATATAGAATTCAATGAGAGGAACAGTCAAGAAAAGAAGGAGAATCTACCTTGAGACTTTGAGGGATGCAATGAGCAATGCGTGGTGGGCAGGCTGCCAGTACGCGACTAGGATGAAGTAAAAGAGGATTCGGGACTCTGGTGATGCGGTGCCAATGCTGGAAGACTCTTATCTTGAAAGAAGAACCTTCCTAGAGAGCGAAGCTGTGTTGTTGTACACAAAGGAGGTGTTGATGAGAGGTAGTGTCAATGGAGTTGGGCTGTTGAACGGGTTGCGAATATGGAGGCGAGTTTGAGAGGCGAGGTCTGATTTGATGTGTGCCCTCCCGAAATTCTTGACGAGGCCAGCCTTGACGAGGAAGGAACCCGAGGGGGCCTGCCGAGGCCGAACACACAGAAACACTGAACTGTACAGCAGGCATAAAGCAAAGCGCCTAAAACTTCCGAGAGACTGCTAGCCTAATTCAATCAGAATACCTCAATGTCTATGGCCTCACCTCTTCGCTGCTGGACGGAGCTGTGCCGTGTCGTTAGGAGGAGTTGTCAGCCGCGAAACTGCAGACGTTGTATCGCCGTTGCTTGGTTGCAGGTAAATCAGGGGCTGGAGGACCCGAGGCCCGAGTTTTAGTTAAGGTAGAGCTTAAATATTGCTATTCTGAAGGCTCATATACTCGTCATATAGTGGCCAGCGTGGTGTGCATGTCCTGCAGCTACAGCTGCAAAGCATGGCATTTCTCTATACAAGAAAACAAGCATATATTTACGTGCTTTTGAGTCAACCATCTGGAGCAGGGTTTCCGACTCTTGCCTTCTCCGGAGCTCCTCCATTGGCGCTTTTAACGGCGAGATGATGCACAAGAGCCCGAGGATGGGGAGGGACCGTCGGGAGATACGAATGCAATCAAGTTACTCGACAATGACAAAAGTACTTAATTGGAGCAGCTGCTTCTCTACTAGACGAATGGCATACCGGAACTAGCTCATCCCTCGACTGAGGTCGCCATGAGATGGCTGTGGAAGCATCTGATGGAAGCTGCAAAAGAAAACATCTACCTGCTTCTTACCAAGTCCGAAGATCCTGCCAGTACATCACGCACGTGGCATCCTGCTCTGCTCTGCCATCTCGCAGCCGATGTCTTACAGATAGCCATGGTCTCGGATTAGTTAGGGTTCGTTGTTGGTGATACTGCCTCCAGTGTTCTTGAGAGAGACGATGTGAGGTTGATGGATCCCTGCATGGACCCAGCCGAAGCGACCCAGCAAACCGGGATTGTGCCTGAGCCAGGGGTTGAGTTCGGTCCATCCAATCATGAGAAGGAGATGCAGCTTAGGACAACAAGATGCTGTATTGAACTCGAAAGATTGTCCGGATTCCAGTCACACAGTACCAGCGGTGTTGGGGAATAGTCTGAGGAATAATTTATGCCTTTGGGGATCTCCATACACGATGACGTTTCGAGGATGATCAGCAAGCTCCGCTAGCCTGTGCGCCAAATTGAGGGTCTGTAGATGGCAGCTAATAGCTCGCATTTATGCCCCTCTTATCAACCAATCAAGGTCAACTGGTCAAGTCATGAATCGGATTTTGCTTTCCTGCTTCTCTGGTGATTCAATGATATCACTTCGGAAGACCAGCACACCGTTAAGAACATGCCATTGCGTCCGTCTTCCCAGTGCTGTCATTATTCCTTGACTTCCTTTCATTTTTCAAGGCTTCTCGTCCCTTCCGGGCTAGACTTTGGGCATTTCAAACAACGGGGTTTGGCTATGGAGGCCATCAACAGAAGGTTGGGAAGGCCTTTAAGATGTGCCTTCCCTCGTGAGTAGCCCGACAAGGCCTTGTGAGCACAATCTACGGATCTATAGGCTATAGCGTATGGTACCGAGTCTGATCAGATGTACCCATTTCTAGCTGTAAGCTCCCCCAAACAAGCCTCGGAGCACAAATCATTATCTCTGCACTGATGCATGGCCGAAGTGGCCCGAAGATGAGCTGAAAAATATGGGCCGAATATCATTCCCTTGTGGAAGTCTTCTGAAGATGAAAGCCAACACCCACTCCTCATACCTGTAGGGTTCTAGACTTCCCCGCATTCAACCCGTTGCAACGGCCAAGCTGCAAGGCAGATCGGCCTTTGCCCTATTGCGAAAGGCTTTTTTGAAGCCGCTTGAATTCTCCCGCCCCTGCGAATATATACCTCCTCTCTGCCACTAAACAGGATCCAAGGAAGTACTCATATTTACAACTCACCGACAAATCCACCGATGCACCACGAATTATGCACGTCACCGCATTCCCGCTGCTCTGGGAGCACCCACCATTCGGTGTCACAGTATCAAATAGTCTCCAGCCCGATTGCTTTGTCATACTACTGTACATTTTGCATCTGACTGCATTCTTTGATAAAAAGCTCTGCATTTGGCTCAATATTTCCATTTACCACTTGCCTTAGAGAATACTTCATTGAGCGAAACGCGTGGATGACGTCGTGTGAACCATGTTTACATCTTTCATTGTCCTGTCCTATATGACTGGTCCTCGACTAAGATCAGTCAGATTTACATGTTTCCGGGAGACCTGCCCTGAGCTGTCCCCGAGCAAAACGATTTCATAGAAACGTTGCCCATCGACCTGATCACGAGCGTGCCATGGAGTGATCTTCGTTCAACGTAGGACAAGACCTGTGGGTTGCTGATATCTACCCAGGAGTTGACTCCTCAGCAGCAGTTTGCATCGGAAATATGTGTGACAAAGAATTGAAATTTTGGTGGCAAGAGTACAGTTGAAAGCGGATTCTTGCTGCAAAGTTCAGAGCGAAGCCGTGAAGATGGGAGCGAAGAAACTCGTCGTCTGAAGTTGCAACTCGTTGTCTGAAGCTGCAGTATAAAAGTTCAGAGCGAAGAAACTCGTTGTTTGAAGTTGCTAATCGTCGTCTGAAGTTGCTGTATAGAAGTTCAGAGCGAAGAAACTCATTGTCTGAAGTTGCTGATCGTCGTCTGAAGTTGCTGTATAGAAGTTCAGAGCGAAGAAACTCGTTGTCTGAAGTTGCTGATCGTCGTCTGAAGTTGCTGTATAAAAGTTCAGAGCGAAGCCGTAGAGACGGTAGAAGGTGGGCTGGAGAAAGAAGTTAAGATCGCAGATCATCGCCGTGGAAGTATCAGAGGAGCTTGGACTTTCTCGCACACGTGTTGTGATGCCTCCTGTCATATCTCAATACTCTCCCATTTGCTGTCCCCAATCACCAGCTGCTTCTCCAATATCATAATCCTGAAAAGCAGCATTACTCCCACTCCTATCCAGCAAAAACCCCCACCTCTTTCTATCGGCCTTCAACCATTCTGGAATATCCTCATTCCCGGAAACCTCCTCATAAATCTCTCCCTCTCGATCCCACAAGTCCAACCCCTTCCTAACTCTGTCCACAATCCTAGCACGGTCCCTAAACCCTTCGGCATTCAACCCCACATGACTAAAACTCCTCATCTTACTCAAAACTTCCTCTACAGTTTTAAAACAAGTACTGCAATGCCACCCCCCATTCCGCAACTCCGCCTTATCCCACCAAGTCCACAAACCCCCCACCTTCTTATCCTCCCCATTCCTCAAATCAGCTGGCAAGATCGTCTTCTTCCCCCGATAAACCGTAGCCTGTGGGTGGCTCCACTGCTCGCCCTTATGCCTGTATTGAAATCCATAATAGTAAAATTGGCTTCGAATCGTAATACGCTTTTGCGTCTGACACTCCCGTAACAACACCACAGATATCGGTCGCGGAAGCTCATCAACATCACTAACAATCAAAACATCTCCCTCCCTCGCCGCTTTCTCCGTACCTTCCACACTCCCAAGCCCTTGCAGCAGTATACTATTCCGCTGATAATCCTCCAGATCCCAAGTCCTTGCTGCACCAAGCGGCATCCCCTCTACTTCTTTATAGATAATCATATCATGCCATTCTTTAAACCTTTCCCAATTCTCTTTCAAAATCAAAGGCTTTGCTTGGCTCGTGAAAGTCACCGCACTCTCCATGATAACGAAATAATCCACGTAAGGTGCTAATGTGTGCAAGCGGATTTCTAACCAGTCCAGTTCATCATTGAGCATGAACATGTCGTAGACTTTCCGCTTGTTTGCTCCGAATCCACGCTGTTTCCATAATGTCCAGCCATGAGCACGGCAGAGAGCGGAGGCTTCGTGACCGGGGAGGAATTCGCGGTGTGGGCTCGAGGGAGGGAGGTTTGCTTGTTCATAGTCGAGGGACAGGGAAGTAATCGCGTGCGGGTTCGTGGTGAGGGGATGTTTCTGCGTATTGAATTTATTGAGGAGGTATATCATGAGCAGGAGAAGGAGTATTTGGCGCCATCGATGGCGGAGAGTCTGAAGGATGTGGGGGAGGGAAAGGATCATTTGTTCGTTATATTATCATGGTAGTTTTGGAGAAAACGGGGATAAAGGAGTGACGGAAAGGAGAAGAACAAGAGGATGGGTTGACTGTAACTACGTTGTGATGGCGGATAGGGAGCTTAGCCTTGTCTGTTTTCAGGGGTAGGAAATTGGTGGCTTGGGTCCACAGCACTCGGATGCAAGGCTGAAATGCAAGGCTGCGATGCTCTAAAACGAAGATCGGGCGAACCTCAAGAACATTGATCAGCCTGAGTGCAAATGTATAAGGAGTGACAAAGAGTACTCACTTCACTTTCTATCTTTTTAACTTCTCAGCAAAATCAAAGACTTTACTACCAGATACCTCGTCAAATCCCATTTTTCTGTTCGATAAACTCTCCCGCCCTTGCTTAGCCCCCAGCAACCTAAGGCAAGAACCATTGCAAATCATACTCCAAGGGCAGCTCAGCGTGAAATTCGCTCAACTTGCAAAATCGTATAAACAACTGCAATATCTTCCTGTCAAGGTAGTCTTCATAACTACGAAGGCGCGCCGCGTTGAAAACCGTCCAAATCCCTAAGCGAGAATCTGTCACAATCTCGCACCCGGAGAAAAAATTATTATTTATAACTTTCATTATAATATCGTAAAAAGACTGTGGAAGATGAACCTGCTTCTTCTCTATCGCAGGAATTGATGGTTAGAGAGTTTGGACGTTGTGTTAAAAATTAGTGTGATTTTCTAAAAGCAGTGATTTTGGTGTTCCTTCGCGATTTGGCAGCTGGACGGTTTTCACCGCGGCGCGCCTTCGTAGCATCCGGCAGAAGTGGGCCGCTTCGCGGCCGACTTCGTGCTAGCTACTGGTTGCGGGCCAGACGTTCAAGAGTGTTTTGTGCCTAGGTGAGGATATACTTTTAAGCGAGCGAGACGGCGGGGGTCGCGCAGGGGTCGTGGCAGGGGTATTAACCGTGCTCCTTATGCTTACCGAGTCGGGGGCGGGAAGGGTCGCGACATGGCAAAAAGAAACTGTTTGTTTTATTCAAAATCTTAAAGAATTAGGCCCGTTCATAACAGGGGGGGCTGGGCCTGGTTTTGGGTGGATAATAACTGCTAGCAGACTAGGCGCATACATAGCGATGAGTCGACGCAATTCTAGAACCGGAACTTCCTTTCTGAGGATACTTGACACTTTATGATAGCATTCCGGAACGACGCAGGGGTGTTCTGCCCATCTCTCCTATTGTATCCATCAGAGCGAGACCAGGCCAGTATGCTGGATCATTTTTATCAATTTCGGACCATGTTGCGTTGATTTTCAGGATTATTGAATAAGTATTCGGCATGGGTTAGGGTAATTGTCCGGTTGCTTAGTAGAAAATTAATGATGTTGATATGGACTAGAGTTGAAGTTGAATTGTCAGCTGAAGTGCTAGAAGCTGGAAGTAAATGCATGGAAGTTAGTTGCGAGTCCCATTTATTAGCATCAGGCAGTAATTTCTGGAAGGAGTCGGCTGACCCCATTGGCAATCCCTAGGGCTTTCAGGTTCTTCGCGGTATCCAGTACAACATCTACTTTAAGATCATGGGATGGTTAGAATAAGACGGATGAATAAGTGTAAGGCTTAACGTGACGTGTGTATGGTACTGATGATGGAATTGATATGCGTGCTGAGGCCATTGTACAGATTGATGTTGATGGACAAGAGAAAGAGCCGTGCGGGTGATAGAGGAGAATATCAGAGAACATGGGATTGTCTTGGATGGAAGCTTAAGGCACTTGAAACCCGAAAATTAGCAAGTAAAACCTGGTTAGAGAAACATAATTCATTATCTGATTGTCTAGTGTGCAGCTGCCTGCTGGTTGGTCTTAATGCTATGCTGTTAACTGAGTTGCTATTGCAGCGTCTTGTTCTATAAGATATATCATGATACAAAGTCTGCTGCTACCTGGCAGAGATGGAATATCATATACTCCGCTTTCCGCAAGGCCCTATTTTCCTTCCTCGCATACAACAGCAACAACCACACATATATCATCCACTTTCCCACCACTCCAGTTCTCATAGGGGTAATA
Source organism: Hyaloscypha hepaticicola (assembly GCA_002865625.1). Lineage (NCBI taxonomy): Eukaryota > Fungi > Ascomycota > Leotiomycetes > Helotiales > Hyaloscyphaceae > Hyaloscypha > Hyaloscypha hepaticicola. The sequence continues at coordinate 491,928 of KZ613467.1, read as the reverse complement.
CTTCTGTACCTCCCTCGCAAAAGGCCCATCTCTCTTCGTATTCATACTTGCAGCTTTGGCTTCTGCTGTAATACCCACGGCAAGAAAGCTCTGCAAGCTAGGTATCTCCTCCCCTCCATTGCCATCATCAGCCATTATAGATTGTCTCAAGTGTCCATAAGTTACGCCATCTTTTTTAAGCTTCCAGGCACTAGGTATCTCCTCCGCTCCACTACTGCCATCATCCGCCATTATAAATTGTCTCAACCGATTTCCAACTTTTACTCCATCTCCTGTAAGCTTCCAGGCCCTAGCACCCAGCATAATTCGGCTTACAATCTTCAAGATCTGTTGGCTGGAAAGATTGTCCCACACGCCATCACTTGCAAAGACGAGGACATCGCCATGTCGTAGTTGATGATGGCTAACATTCGCATCCTTCGGGAAGTCCATTAACTGTTCTCCCCCAAACGCCGCAGCTTGAGCCAGCACCTTCTCGGGGACGATGGACAGCTGATATGGTGTATTGAAAGCATGAGTCTGCGGCTCCGAAGCGTTGTGAATCGCATTCAATCTCAACTGCACAAACCCCGAATCACCCAGATTGGCAACCTCTAACCCTCCATCACCTCTCGCAATGGCCACACAAGCAGTGCTCCCACCAGCAAGTACACTTCCATCACTACGAATATCGTCATAACCCTTTTGCATCAGCGCTCTAGCTCCCATCCCACCACTCCATTCCGCGTCGTTGTATGTGTATGCAGCATGCGCCATGTAGTCGCAAATCCCATGGGAGAAGTCCGAAGGGTCCACGCCAGAATCTGCCCAGCCTCCTACGCCATCTGCTACTCCAAACGCAACATCAGGAGTGTTGTTGACTCGAGAGATGAAGAAGGCATCTTGGCCTGAGCGAGGGCGCGTCCGTTTGTCTTTTCTGCGAGCAAGGATTCGGTTGTAAGGATTGAAATTGAAGACGTTTGTGTCCGGATTGTACCGCTCATCTTTTGCTGAGAAGGAAGCTGATATACCGTATTTAAACTTTGAGTTTGATCGTAGAGGCTGTGAGGTGTGGAAGGATTTCGAGGATGTCTGTGAAGGGTGGAATTGGTTTTGCCGGGATGGTCGCCGTGGCTGCTTTGAAGAGAATTGTCGTGTTGAGTGAGCAGACAATGCTCTTGTGACAGATATGCGACTCGCATATATCACTCCTTCTTGCAGTAAACCTGCTCTGTTGGCTGTGAGAGCAACTACTCGGAAAGGAGAACCCATCTCTCAAACACCGAGAAGAAAGAGCAAGCCGGGGCTCGCAGGACAACCGAAATAAAATTAAGAATTAATAACTACCATAATGCAATTGGATTCTTGGCTCGGAACATAGTTCATAGGATCCAGACAGTGGACGTTGTGGCGAAGTTCGCATGGAGAGATCTGGTCAGAAGAAAAACCTTACTCGAGGATCCTGGATTTCTCATCGTCATTTGCGCCTCGTCACCCCGGCACGGACCTTCCCATCCCTGTTCACAGATCTTCAGCCTCGTACATCCGACCATCATCACTGCAGAGACAAGCTGCCATGGCACCGAGACTCCCTAAGGAAGTAGGAGTAGCCATCGAGCTAGCCATCAAAATAGCACACTCCAAAGGAAAGCGTCCAGACGTTGAAAACATTGCTTTAATCTTCGACACTACCTACCAATCCGTCTCCCAAATTCGACGTCGGATAAACACCATCGCCATTACCGGTATTGATCCTAGGAAAAAACCTGGTCCGAAGGCACTGGGTGGAGCGGATAAGGATGAGATTGAGCGGTGTATCAGGCAGATGACCGAGAGCAATCCGGAAGTGGAATTGAAGGAGATTTCCAAAGTGATACAGGAGAGATTTGGCACAGCGGTACACACGACGATCCTTTCTAGGTTTATCAAGTCAAGGAATATTCCTTTCATTGGGGGAAAAGGAGGACCGAAGAAACAAGGTGATAGAGGAAGCGGCAAGAATGGGTCAGCTTCGCAGCCAGTAGTGGTGGAGAGAGAGCATTTAATATCTGAAGGGACGTCGGGAGCTGAGGATAGGACGATATATAACAGTCCATACGCACCAACAATGTCGCAACAGAACGCTGACAACCTTTTAAGCATTTATGGCCGGCCTGGACAAGATCATGTTGCTTACGGTCCGTACTCGTAACACGGATGAAGGGAAATGTGCGAGCATAGACTTACAGGAGGGGCCTGCTCGAGTATCCTTGGTATTATGGGAGTTTGGGAATTTGCATTTCTGAAATGATACCCTTGAAGTATCTTTTGCGATTGGTCCTGCTTCTCTTCCGAAATTTTGAGAGTGGATATGCGCCTTGTTTTACACCCTGGGTATCTCGATCAATATATACTTCTGACCTGGAATACCTGTCCTCAGAGACAAAGTCCTCCATGTCCAACATCACGCTCCTCCTAGAACCCCCTAATGTACAAGTACAACCGGCTTCCCTTGTTCCCAAGCATCTAAGCTCTCCTTGATATTGACCCAGTACCTCAACCTAACCGCCTCCGCCTTCGCCCCATCAATGTCATCCCGATTAAACGCTTCATCCAGTATCGACTCGCTCTTCTCAATCCTTTCTTCATTGATCCTCTTCATCTCTTCCAATTCCTCTTCCTCCTTGGCGTCCTCAATCTCCTCTCTCGCATCCAGTACTTCCATCAGTAGCTCCGGATCCTCTACTTTCGCCGTCTCGTCCTCGGCAACATCGATTCCCCTTAAACTAAGCAGGTATTGTGCCCGTAATAAGGGATTCTGTAATGTCTTGTACGCTTCATTGATTCGTGCTGACGTAGCCTCTGCCCGTGTCTTCAGATTATGAGGATGTCGATCGGGATGTGCTACAGCTTGGAGTTGCAAGAATTCGCGCCGCAGTTCTCGCGTGTCAATATGGAAGGATCCTGTAGGCGGCGGACCTTGAGTTAATGTCTTGGGGAAGAATTCGTAGTGCGTCTGAGGAATTGAATTGCTTCGTATCGAATCGTCTGACGCGGGGTTGGTTTGGGTGGCGGCGGAGCTTTCGAAGCGTCTTTGCGACTGTCTCTGGTTTGTAGGTAGGGCGAGCTTCCTGCTGCATCCTTGGCAGATTGGTAGATGTGATTTCCAGGTTCTTGAAGAGCTTGTTGTGAGGTTTCGGCGTGTAGATGATTCATAAGTCCCCAGGAGTTGTTGATTCCGGCGCAGTATTGACGATCGCATACTGAATGACTGATCCCTCCTGAAGATACGCTGGTGAAGAAGCAAGTACTTGAATATCTTACAAACTGTGTCTGAAGCAAATATTCTCGATTTTACAATGTGGTGAGCAAGAAGGAGTTTTGCGAAGCCTCTTGAAATCACCGAGACCGAGCAGCAAATTTCCCGAAGTGACGTCGTTGAACTCCGAGGACGGCTGTCGGTCTCAAAAATCGCTCAGGGGTAGAGAGCCTTCCTCTTTTTATCTCGGCAATACAAATCTTTAGGGATATGTAGCATTCTAGAAATGCCCATGTTGTTCCAAAAATGAACTTCAAATATTCCAGTAGATGAAAGTGAGAGCGATGATAAGGTCCTTCCACCAATAATTAGTGTAGCCTTGCCTTCACCACCGCAGTCTCTTCCGCCCGGCGTCTAACCCATGCCCGTCTCCATCAATGTTAATTGTAAAAGCACCAAGAAACAAATTGGACGATCCCACGCCTTCAGAACCGTTCTACCCGTTTCTACTATTCACTTACAAAACGCTCTCATAGATTGATGACAACAGTCCAGGTTGTCTTTAAAACGGAGTTGTCCAAAACTCTCACGGTAAAGCTTTCAGTAGCGGGTAAGCGATGTTGGTTAAGCCACAGTAGCTAATGATAGGCGATAACGGACACATAAGGTTTATCATCTTGTTCAAACGGCAACCTTTTCCCTGGTGCGAAACATAAATTGACCATAATCCGATGATTTAAGCCTTGGCTCTCCTGTAGTGAGTAACTTGTGTCAATGCGGCTATCATCAAACTTACTCAATTTGCTATAGTCAATTGAAAGAACTATTACTGGAGCACACAGAGTGTTGAGTCAAACAAAAAAAAACATTGTGTTCTGACGGAGAAAGATTCTGTCCAAGTCACCACTTTGAAAGGGATTATTCTCGTCTCAAAAACAAAGAATCTTATGAGTCTAATCAGTGCTATCTGTGATAAGGTAAACTTATGTACGTGAAACTCCGCAGAGTCCTCTAACAAAGCACCAACACCCTGACGCCCAACTCCAAACTGCCAGACAAAGGTATCTCTAAAAGCCCCATATGTAAAAAAGAATTTAACAAAGAATCGAAAATGTCGAGTCCGGCTCTGACCGACACAAGTCAAGGGCATAGGCGTAACACCACCCCTCTTCGTCAATGGGTTTTGACTGACAGAATTCAAGCCATGAATGGTGTAGGAACCACACCATCTCTCTTGGTCGCAGCCTGGGAATAGACTTTGACTGAGTTGATCAACCAGAATGCGTTTGAGAATGCAGAGGGATTTGCTGCCACGTAATCTTGACATGTAGCTGCTCCTGTTGACTGAGCACAAGAATTCCAAACTGAGGATTGTCCTGCCCAGTCACCGCAGAAGGTAGTGTCGAAGACGATATTGTGGTTCATGAAATACTGGTCAATATTGCAGCCACTGCCTCCAAAGGCTGCTGTGGCCGTCCCCCATCCTGACGGGTTTGGCGAACCGGATGTGATGTCCGCGGGAATGGCATTGCGAGGGAAGAACCAGACCTCGATTCCGCTACTTTCCCACTGCATCGCATAGACTCCACCGCCAATCGAATTGAAGCCAGTTCCGAAGCCTTGGCTGTTGGCTGTGGTGATGGAGCAGCCATCGTTGCCTTCGCAGTTGCCACTTGTAAGGGTCGAGCTTGCGAGGGAGCCAGCAGAACTCATGGTGCAACCAGCAGAGGTGTGCAAAGTGATTTGATCAGTTGCCTGATTATTGACGCCTTCGATGATGTCGATTTCGCCAGAAGCCGGCCAATTTGGACCAAACGTCCACCAGGCAGGCCAAGTTCCGCAGCCAACGGGCATGTGGGCAATATCCGCGATGAAAAGTCCATGGGTATACGATTTCTGTGAGGACAAGCGGACCGAGGCTCGACCTCCAGGGGGGTTGACTGTAGTCGAGTCCACACCCAAATAGACCTGTGAATTTGAGTATCCAGCGAGGCTACTCGAATTTGCTGCAGCATCTGAGGTGTAGTCGACGAAGCCGTTTGTGGGATCAGCGCCAGTGAAAAATGTGTATTCGTTGAAGAAGTTGGTGGAATCGAAGGTGTCTGTGATCGTGTAGGCTGCGGCCTTTGCGGTGCCTGCAGCGCAAAGAAGGCAAGCGCCGAGGCGCATGAGAATTTGTGATTTGCGCATGTTGGAAGTGTCTTTGATGAAGTTTCGTTGAAAGGTTTTGAGGGTATCGCAGGAAAATATAGGCAGAAGGTTTGTCAAAACGTCGAGGTCAGAGGATCGTTCAAGAATTTGTAGAAGGCTCTGAATGGTAACAATGAATTTACAGTTCTTGTCCTCGAGACCAAAATCAAAGGAATGTTGTTCAATAAAGACAAGTGAAATGATCCTATTGTTCTGACAAGCTTTGTAGAACAGACAATCAATGTCTTTATCGCCAAAGAAGAAAGTGAATAATAGACCGCTTAAGGAGTGACGGCTATGAGAGCACACAATGATAAATATTTGACTCGAAGAGGAAATTGGGAAGTCATATACTGGAGCCTTTTTAGGGGCATCTGAGCTCAAGTGACAGGTTCGGCCAGACCTCTGGGACCGTCAGTGCCCTGTTGGTTTGCGACATGGGCTCCAGCTTTGTGGTTCCATTAAATCACTGAAAAGCCATCCTAGCGTAAGAGTATGAGGAATATGGTGCGTGTCGAGGTACAACGCTTCCGTGAAAGGTACTGGCACCGACATTCGAGGGGGGGGTCAAGGTAAGGTTCTTCCGCGTTTTAGCCAAATGAGTGGCTGAGGAGCGGGGACGATGAGAACTAGTTCGGGGGCGGATCCGTCAGGGATCTCAAGCGTCTGATCTTTGTGAAAGGATACCAACGCTCGTACCAGTAAAGCGTCTTGTTTCTTGGTTGCGGGTAGGCCGTTTCAACGACTCTTCAGAGCAAAATGATGTTCGCAAATCGTTGGTTCGGAAGCACCTCCCCAGATCTGTGTTGCGCTCGCTTAGAATTCCTTTTACAGCTAGCGCCAGGCACCGTGAAACAACCGAGACGCCGCCCCCAATAAGCCCTTAGAAACATCAAACACCGCTACCGTTTCCTCCTTACCACACAGGCTTGCACAACCGCCAAATCAACCCGCAGTTATGAAACTTGTGAAGGGCCCTCTCAGATCATCGCACGTGCCGTTCTGTGATACGGATGCGCTGGCCGTGGGTAGTCGCCAATCGCACAACATTTCAGCCACACCCAAAATCCCCAAGACGCTTGAGATTAACCCCTGAGAAGATCTGGAGCCGATAGACGCAACGAAACACACCTCAGAGGCGCAAATGATTCTGCGGAGGAACATCTCCTTATCGATAACATTCATCCTCTGATTCATGCAAACATGTTTCGAGTTCGTCCCGTCTTCACGGGCGCTAAGAGTTAGGGGATGAGGCTGGACACTTTTCGAACGGGTATCTGTTCCTTTCCAGATTATTGCTCTGTTCCCGCATGCATTTTCAATGCTTTCCCAGTTTCTTTGAGGCTTAATTAATTAGCTGCTGAATCAACCAGAGAAGTAGAGCATGATCCTATAACACATCCCGCGATGAGTAATTTCGTGATTGGTCCTTGAAACTGGTGTGACAGCAATAGTGGACGTTAAATTCTACTTTTATGATTCTTTTAATCTTTCACTAAAGTTGATGAAAAGTTGAAAGCCTCCTCCTGATATTCAGACTGAAGTCCAAAATTAGGCCTAATCTCCAATGATTCCGTCCTATTTTACTGATGACGGTGAAGAAGACTAGATTTCAGAAGCTCTTGATCTTAGACAGGATTTTTCTGGCTCGAAACTAGGCCATCACAATAAAATGACAGTCAAGCATCATTTTCAATGCTTTAACATCACCCTACAATTTTTAGAAAGCCTATTTCAATATCTTTGAAGCTGAAGTCCGAAATTTTCAGTAGCGCACTGGCCTTGAAGTCATACCGGTAGGGTATTCGGACCTATTCCAAGATTGCAGCCAAGGATTCTACATTTCAGGAGCTCTTGATATATTACAACGGCTACGTGCTTCCCAGCTAGACCGTCAGGCTGGCACTATTAGGCCCGACTCTGAGATCGGCAAGAAAAAACTCCGCAGCAAGTTCCCACGTCTAATGCCGTTATCTCCTAACAAGCATGTCGTTTAACCTGGACTTTGAAAGTAAGAGGAGATGCCGAGCAACGTTACCCTCTTAGTAGCCTGGACAAAAGTCTAGTCTGCTAACTCATGAGGCTTCGCTCGAGTGATCCTTCGCTATGGGCATTGATGTTGATATATTCAGCGTTCTGCGCGCTGACGGCCCGAAAGTTGATCTGCCATGGTTGCATATCTGCTGTGCATTAGTTTGTACAGCTTCTTCGGATGCTTGTTCATAGGTTAGCAATGGCGGAAGCAAATCTAAATACAGGGGCTCGTTCGAGAGGGCCAAAAGAAGGAGATCTTGTTCGAAATATTATTAAATCATAGGCAATCAGCCCATCCAAAAGACATAGGCATCGGTAGGGACATTTCCATGATTCAAATACACATTGAATGGCAGATTAAAAACCTTTGAATCCAAAGCTGAATTCCTCTACATGCCCATCCTCCAACATTCCACGATAGTATGCTCGGAATTCTGGATACCCACTTCTAGAACCTCGTTCAGGTAACCAGAATCCTTCTGCTATGCACTATAACGCCTTGTTACCATAATGTTGTGATCGTCGGGTTGGTAGCGTGAAGTGTTGACTGCAATGGAGGGGCTGGAGGTTGTTGCGTTGTCTTGTGTGGGCAGGGCGAGGGTTTGAACTGAGGCGAGGAAGAGGATAAGTGAAGTGAAGACGGTGAGTTGCATCCTGATGCTTGTTGTCCTTCTTCAGCTGGGTGCTTTGTTACTGGTTGAGAATATTCAAATGAGATGCACTGCTTTGAAGATATGATGATGTATATTTGTTGTGCAGAAGACACTTCTTGCAGAGGAACAACTCAACTCTTATATGCTAATCTCACTTCATATACCTCACCTCATTCACTCCTCCAAAAAATTGCAAAAAGTCTCCTACCAAACCATTGATAAAACACTACCCCCCCTTCGTAAGCCATCTCATTGTATCTCAAGGCATACTCTCACATAGCTCTTCCTTATTAACCTTTAACCTTACATCTGCTATGCCAAAATCTCGAGAAAAGATGCCAGAAGGACACGGCTGAAGTACCACGCGAGGTTGTGTCTTTCTCCCAGAAGTTTGGAGTGCCCGGATTCTGTTTTTGAGAACGAGGAATAAAATGTGGGGTGGAGATCCATTATTAGAATCTTGATATCAGACTGAGAGGATCACATCAGATGAACTGACAGAGATGATACGGATTCTGCATCGGAAAAATTTCTCGGGACTGGACAGTCGGGGTTGACGTTTGGAACTTCTCTGCCTCCATATCTCTCCTTCCCAAAGGGAAAAACGGGAAGAAGAAGTTGAGATCTAGAACTTTCCCGTACCTTATCTAAAGAAAGCAAGAAAGATACTAAAACACATTCCCACTTCCTCTCCTCGTCACAAACTCATCACCACTCAGCCCGATACTGCTTGTCGGATACTCAGCCATCTTCCGTCTTGCCCAGCCCTAGAACCCAAACTTCAAGGATATGAATTAGATTAACTTCGTCACAAACCTTCCGGGATCCAAGCAACATTTCGAGCGGGATACTGACGAGGACAGGGAGTGGCTTCTGACACAGGAGTTGACGCTAAATACCACTTTTCTAGGAATAAACTCAATCTGGTGGATGGGCGGAGCGACATGAATAATGTGCCTTGCTACGATCGATGGAGATAAGCAAATGATGGACGATGCTTATGTTATTATGAGGGATAAGGTATCGAGGTGATTTATAGGAAGGAGTGTGATACACTTTTACGCGAGGATCTGGCCTTGCAGATGTTGAGTCTCGAAACGATAAGAGGACGACAAGGCGTCTGAAAAATGGCAGGACCGTTTGTCCTGTTCAATCTGCGCATTGTTATTGTGGTGGAAGATACCGCAGACCTTCCTGAGTAATAATTACCGGCCTCGTCCTCCATCGAGAATAAGTATACACAGATACCTCCAGGTACCATTCCCTGACGCCAGAAACTCCTCGCGCCGATATCCCAATTGCAAACCGGGGAGCCCTACTGTTGTTCAAGAAGTGAAGGATACCCCATCCCAAGTCATCACATTCCCTCTTCAGTTCTTAAGCACCCCAAGCACCAAACATCACCCTCCGCACCTCTCTCCACACAACAGCGACTACAAATCCGACCTCTATGCCCCTCAATCCTATCCCTCTGCCAAGCTTTCCTTCCCTCCTCTCCTCCCCCCTCGAAACATCCCGCACGTCCATCCAATCCAACCGGACTTTCCAACTCGAAACTGAACGCCCCATCTCCAATTCCCATCCGTGTACTTTGCAAAGTTCCTGCCCCCTCACAAACCCTCATGCAAACAAAACATGTTCTCTCCCCACACCCCTCGCAATAAGCATATGAATCCAGCTGCGACTTATCCGTCGGTTTCCGCCAGCATATATGACACGGACTGAGATCAATCTTGCCCTTCGTTTCACCTTCTATAACACCCTTGATAAATTCATTCCGTGCTTCATCTTGAACCTCAATCCGCTGTCTCTTCTGCTCATGTAATCTCCTTCTCGGGATGATTTGTCTCCGTTCTGGGTTATGGTGTAATGAGCCATCCCTATTTGTAGCATTGTTGAAGAGTGAATCGTGAAGGGCGTGGCGGGGACTGAATTACTATTAGATTATCCAACGTCTGCATATGGGCAAAGGGAGGATGGATGGCGAGAAAGGGAGAAATACCTAGAGATCTTGACTTGTACTTGGGCACCAGCATCATCGTCTCTCCTTCGCTTCTTGCTGCTGGCAGGGGATATTGTTGTTTGGGAGATGGAAGGCATGTTGAGTCCGCCGATCCCGCTCCCTCACACCCTGGCTGTCTTCCACGCGCCTGTAACGAGCCCAGCTCTTGCTTGTGGGTATCTCGAAGCTGACTCACAGTTCTCGAAGGCTTGGTCGGTATCGGCGTGTATTTGGTCTCGGTCTCGGTCTCGATCTCAATCTCTTGTTGCCGTTGTTGCTGATCCGGTCTCGTCGCTCGCAATCTGGTTGCTTCCGTTGCAATTCGTCCTGGGCGTCAGGAGAAATAAGTCGGAGATGAATAATCCCTAGAAATATCCCGGACCACAAGACAGAGGCGCTGGTAATCTCTAGATCGAGTTAGGACAAAGAGGTGGTTGGTCGTTAAAGGTTGTGAGGTTCCTAGATCCAGCAAGGTTCATCTCGATTCCGAGCGGCTGGACCCGGCGCTAAGCTTTCGCCCCCTTTCTTTCCTGCCCCTTTCACAACCGACTTCACATTTTAGGAAAGATATGTTGATGCTGAAATCATGAATTCAATTACTCATTACCGTAATGCAACTATGAGCCTCCCCTTCACCTACAATGCAGAATGTGTTTTGTGTTTATACGCCTCCTCACCCATGGAATGCTCGCTATGCAAATGCCTAAAAGGAAAAATCAAAGAGCTCTCCCTAAGTGCTATGTAAAACAGTCTGGAAATTACTCCACTGACAGCTACACCCTCCTGTCCCACCATCAAAACCACCCAAGTCCGGATCTGAACTGTTTGAAAAGACGCTCGGCGCTGGGTTGATTAACGTCCCTCCAAAGCCTCTGTCCTCGAGACTGATCTTCCCACTGCCTGCCACAATACCCTCGCGATCATTCATGGAATAGCAGTAGATCTCTTTCAGCGCCGGGTCACCTCCGTGGCGATCTGTGGTGATCGTGATTGGGTACGGGAATGAACCTGGCTGAGTGAGGGTTTGGTTCGTCGAGGAGGGAGCAGTTGAGTTTAACAGTTGGGAGGTGCCGTTCATTCGAGTCCACATCTGGACAAGGAAGCGAGTTTGCGTCCAGGTGCATCTGAAAGCTGCTTCTGCTTCTGTTGCGCCTCCGTTCTGATCGTCGGGCACTTCGCCGTTGTCCGTCGAATTGAGGAGGTCCAGTGACTTGAGGAAGATAGAGCGGTCGAAATAAGTATAGAACCCGTAATGCTCGGTTGGAAGGCCACGATCATAAAGTCGTATTGGCTGCTGAGAGGGAAACGGGAGGAGATTTGCAGGCGCCGCTGTACCGTCAGAATTCAGACTTGGAGGTGGAATGCCCTCAGTGGCGTTTGGGAAGGGGTCTGATGAGCGCTGTCGGATCAACATGTCTCGCTTAGATACAGTAGGAAGCTTCGAGACAAAGGAGATATAGAACGGAGTTGGCTCCCCTGCCTTGTTTTCTGAGACAATGCCATCAGTTGTGTTTCCCAGAAAGAACTCATCTGCGAAAGATGGCGGCGCTGGGATTGGGACGAATGTAACGATTTGTCTAGCTCTGAGGATCATGCTTCTGATGAATTGCCCCGCAGAAACAGGATTCCCAACTGCACGAGTCCCTAGATTTGGATTGCCTGTAACATTGGCGAACGTGGCGTTTGCAGCACTGCTGTTGTCCCATTGAATCTCCAAGAAGAAGTTCGGCTGATTCGGCTGATTGGGAGAAACCGATGCTTGAAGTTCTTTTGGCAGATCGCAGCTCCATTGAGTCGCTGGAAATACACACCCAGTATTGGTGTTAATGTTGGCTGGCGCGATTACTGTCGAAAGTCCCAGAAAAATAGGTGGAAATCCAGTGAGGTTCAACCACCGAGACGTCCCAATATTCGCACTTGACTTTCGATGAAGAGTCGTAGCTAGTACCACAACAAGAATAATCATGAATAAGAAGCCAACAATGAGACCCAAGTAACACCGACGTTTCTTGCGGCCTTCTGCACCTTTACGACCATAGCATCCGCTCTCAGGAATGCAGCCACGTCCCCGCCACAGTCCCCCGGCTTTTCTGGCTATAGCATCTTCCTTCTCTTGTCTTCGACGTTTTGCTTCAGCCTTTTTTGCCTTCTTTGAAGGAGCTTGAAGGTCATCTGCAGTAAAAGGCAACGCTTGCTGTCTGGCAGGTAGTTGTGGATACCCGGAGTTCAAATTGATCGGCCGTCGAGCCGGTGGTGTCAAAGGCACCTCTGACATCGGGATTGCGCCTTGTGAGGACATCGTTTGTGCCAGGCCAGGAGAGACAGGTCCAGGAGACATGGGGTATTGGCTAGCTAGAGCATGTCCAGGAGGAAAGACTGCTCGGTATCGTACGCGAACTGGTGATGGAGAATATGGTGGAGGTGGAGCTCCAGAAGGCGAGATAGAGGGCTGATTGGGCACGGGAGGATCAGTAGCTCTAGCAGGTTGTGCTGCTTGTCTTATATTCGCTTGAGTGTTGCTGCGTGGATCGTCAAAATCACCCAGTCGAGGCTGGACAAAGGGATTATTGTTCTGAGAACGCCGAGCATTAGGAGGATCCATTAAGACTGGCACTTCCCAATCATTCTTATTGACTTCAGGTACCGATTTAAACGTTGCGGATGTGTTTTCCCGGCTAAGCTGAGAACGTTCTGTCGAAGCTATTGTAGTCATGGTTCCAACAGGTCCAAAACCAGCAGTCTCAGGTTGTATGATTGGTAGTCCATCAGTGGAAGTTTGAACCTTATGTCTTGTCTCGCGAAGAATTGGAGATTTATCATCTGGATTTTGCTTCTTCGTATCCGGGTCCCACCAAGTTTCCGAAGCTATAGTTGTAGCTGATAAGTCGGGGGTCATAGGTGAGAATGATTTCTCCGAAGATCTTTCGTCTCTCCCGGCTTCCAGAGCTTTCGCAGCCGCATCCGCAAGATCGGGTAAAGCTGGGGGAACTTCATCCTCAATATCTCGGTTCGCAAAAGTATTCGACCGAGTCAAAAATGGCGTGGTTATATAATTCCACCAGCCTCTGGAACGCGGACGTGTGGCTACTGTACTGATACTGGCATGTCTGCCAATTGTATGATCCGCTGAAATAGATGCTGAGAGTGCTGATCTTGTCATTATTGGGCTGATATCTTCTTCGAATACAGTGTAAGTGGAAATAACCCGGGGTTTTGAAGCGGTACGATCCATGTTGTCTTCTTCGCCCCACGTCGTAGCAACATCCGAATCCGGCGAGAAATAACTTTTTTGCGCAGCAAGTCTTTGTCTTTCGTCTTCAAGAAATGAAGCAGGCATTTGAGGGACGGGAGGAGCATTGCTATGTGAATAATGCCTGTCGAGCTGAGAATAGATGCTGGAAGATGGACGAGGATCTGTCGAGGCACTAATTGTATCCGGCGACCAACAAGACACTTCATTGGCAGGCGTAATAATGATTGTCGGTGTTTCCGGTGGCATTGGAGAGCGGCTCTCGTAGCTCCGAACTATCTTTGTCGTCTCAGACAAAGCAGTTTGCGGGCTGAGAGTAGTATGCTCCTGAACGTCACGTGAAGGTATGGATATCCCAATGACAATGGGACGATCATTCGGCGATAGATCGTCGCTTGACTTGACTGGAGAAGGTGCGAGTGTATTTGTTCTCCTCAAAGCTGTTGAACTTGGATCTCTGGAGGTTTGATCCGTAGGCCTGCTAGCAGAAGCGTCCAAGGCACCCTTTGTTGGTACGGTAGTCGCTCCACCGAATAGCTCCCTGCCTTTTTTCGACTTCCAAAATCCTGTCGAGGTTTGCGTTGAATCTCCATTCAGAGCTTGGAGAGCCGCCAAGTCCACAAAATATCCCATCTGAGGAGCAGTCTGCGATGGCTGCATTTGAACAGGTGGAGCAGATGCTTGGTGTCTTGAGAAGTTTGTCACAACCTTTATCCCAGCCTTCGCATTCTGCTTTCTTTGTCGACCTTTGGATTTGTCTCGTGTTGGCTTCTGTACCGAGTATCTCTTGGCTGGCTTTCGAGTACTGCTTCGATTCAATGGTTTCGTACTCAGGCCAAGACCAACGCCTTCCGATGGTCTGGGCCATTGTGTGATTCGCACATCTGATCTTGGTTTTGGAGGGGTCGATGTATCTGTATCATCTTCCTCCCACCATTCATCCTCAGCATCATCGTCGTCGCCATCGAAGACAGTGTCAAATGGATTATTTGCTGAATCTGTTGAAGGAATGTTTTTCGTATGGTGTGGCTCCTGGGCCACGGGTAATCTTGTTGACATGTCGGATAGTTTGAAATTGTAACGTCGGCTCAAAGAGAGTAGTTCAGTTCGCCCCTGATAGAGCAGAGAATGTTTTACGGTGTGTCGATACTGTAGATGGGTGGGAACGAAGGTATGGTTCTGCGAGATGTGTTCGTTGATGTTTTGGGATGGTAGGTTTGTTGTCTGAGGAAGGAATGACTTGAAGAGTCGAACGCATGACTGGGTCTAAAATTGCAAGTGACGAGATCTCATTATTGTGAGCTCAACAAAGAAAGTTCCTATTTTCGGATTTCGAGATGTTGGTTGGAGACAATAGGGAAATTGTAACAATGAGTGATTGACGACGCAACAATAGGAAACCGCGAAAAAAGTAATGACTGTGGACGGGGCACAAAGAAGCCAAAAATCTGCGACAATGATTACGACGAGATCATACACGTAGGAGGAGAGGCGAAAGAATGAAACAGAAGATTCATGGGCGTTGGGTCATGGCCAGAGGAAATTGAGGTCACGACTTCGGCCTCGACATGGACATGGAGCCTGGGTGGGGCTCTCGAATCTCTCCAATGCGCCCAGACTAGAGATGGAACAATATCATTCGACAACAGTCGCAGCTAGAGACATTTGAAGCTCTATTCTAGGCTGTCGTTATCGTGGTTCGTCAACAGCGTCGCCACTAACCGCCCATCGGA
This sequence comes from Hyaloscypha hepaticicola, assembly GCA_002865625.1. Taxonomy (NCBI): domain Eukaryota; kingdom Fungi; phylum Ascomycota; class Leotiomycetes; order Helotiales; family Hyaloscyphaceae; genus Hyaloscypha; species Hyaloscypha hepaticicola. The sequence continues at coordinate 476,849 of KZ613467.1, read as the reverse complement.
AGGCAATGGGCCAAATTATTGGCGGGCGCTTCGATGCTCTGCAGGCCAATCATCCCCGGGTGGTGAATGGAGTGTGTCGCTGAGACCCGTTACAAGCCGAGGGGTACATCGAGGCGCATAACTGGTGAATCCGTGAAGTAGCTCATTGCGGCTTTGATTGTGTAATGTCTTCTTGGTTTCTGAAATGGGATGAGTGACAGTGTTGGAGGTTGTTGACGTCTTTGGCGATGTTGGCAGAATGGCTCATGGCTCACCGCCTACAGAGTACTGGGGCCAGGGTCAATTTGAGTTACAGAGGTAGGGGATGTGATGGGACGAGACTATTTGCCGCGGCAGGTGATCATATATGATAGATAAGTTAATAAGAATCGATCAATTTTCAAGTTTCTGTATTGTATCAAAAATGTTTGCTTTTTGTGCCTTCCCCTTGGTGAGATGTGAGGTTAGCTTGGGACGGACCCCTATATGTGTTCGGCGGAGATCATATTACGGATCGTTTCCTCGATATTAAGGAACTGCAAATCCACACGTTCAAGACTCCAAGATCGTTAAACATGAAAATCTAAATCTAGAAAGCTCGGCCGTTGCTCCCGCTGCGTGCGTCCGATGTTCAGAGTACAAGTACTCCGTACAGGTACCGGTCCTACGAAGTACACTCCAAATGACATGACACAGACGGGAAGAATTCTGAGCTGCGGTCTGCCCCTTTTCCACCCTATTCTGACTCGGTTCCAAACAGTTGTCCAACTGCCAAACAGCTTTAGAATTGGAGAGGCGATAAGGAGCGGCAGGTAGCTTGGACCCATTTTGAAATTAGCTTTGGTGGCCCCTAATTTGTGGTTGTAAATCTCAGACACGCAGCCAAGCCCAAAACAGATCAAGACTACCTACGAAAAAAAATAACTTCGAGGGCAGACATTGCGGCCTCACCTTGCCATCTCTGCCTCTGCCTCTACCTCGTGTTTGCGTCCCCCCAGATCAGATTTGGGCTGCTGCAATCAGCTCAATCAGCGTCGACGACCCGACACCCGACTTATCAATACGAGCAAAAATCCGCTTAGCCACATTGAGCCACAGCAATCGTCCCAACTTCAGCCTTCGTGGCATCACAAATCCTTTGGCTACGGCTTGGCCTCCCCTCATACGAACTTACCCAGACTCCCACCTATGGCGATGCTGCGGGACTGAGAATCGCCAGATCCATACGAGGCAGCGGTGCTGTGGAGCATTTATTCATTCGCAATCGCCAGACGGTCGAAGTACCTTCTGGCCCAACACCTTCGACCTGGCGTCCTTAACTCCCACTTCGGCATCTTCTTCCTCTTCTATAGGGCAGTCCTTTTCCCATCGCCGGCGACGGTCTTCAGCTTCGAACGTACCTGGCAACTTGAATCTGCACGGAGAAGACAACGAGCCCCGTCCATCACCGCGCAGCGCGCAACCCCTTCCTCCAATTCCAGGAACTCCGAACCCAGGCAGCCCGAACAATCCCATGTCACTCTCTCGCAGTCCATCTCCAAGACCCGGGGGTGGATGGTCAAGTCCTGGGCTTGCCAACCCATACGCTACTGTCAGCGGCCGGTCGAGTCCTGCGAAGACATATGGCCTCAATGATGGAACAAATACTGTGACTTGGGAATCAGCCAAGGCCAAGAGCAATGGAGTCAATGGATACCCATCATTCTCGACGCAGGGTCCAGGTTTCTTCAATCGACATATGCGAACCTTATCAGCGAGTTTACCACGGTTCAATATTGGGCCAGAAAAGACTTATGCAGAGAAGGAGAAACTTGGCCGAGGGCGGTGGATGCCAAGAGAGGGGACCAAGCTTGCAAAGTTGAGGATTCTCATACTCCAGACCAGCAGAAAAGCGAAGATACGGCTTCTCATTGTGACGGCCTTCATTTTCATGATAATTCTTTTTTATATGACACGTAAGGTTTCCCCAACACCTTCCCCAAGGGACACTGCTAACAGAAATAGCATTACATTACTGGTGGCGCAGATCAAAAGTATTGGGTGGAGGCAAAAAATTCGTCATTATACTCGCAGCGAATCAAGGAGGTGGGGTTATGGAGTGGAAAGGGCCAAGGGAATGGGCGATAGAGCGGGACAGTGTGAAGAACAAGAAAAAATACGTCAATAGATGGGGATACGATCTGGAAATCGTCGATATGAGCACGAAGAAACGATACGCACATGAATGGCGGGAGAGCTGGGAAAAGGTAGACACGATCAGGAATTGCTTGCGAAAATACCCAGATGCTGAATGGGAAGAGGTGGATCCTCTTCACTGAGGAACACAAGCTAACTTGTCCAGGTTTTGGTGGATGGATCTCAACACTTTCATAATGGAACCATCTTACTCCCTCCAATCCCACATTTTCAACAACCTCGCCCAAAACACGTATCGCGACATCAACGAATATAATCCCCTGAACATAACCCATCCCTTCCCCTCCGACCACCTCGACGCTGAGGCACGCAGCCCCGTGGGTGATGGCAAAGCTAGCTCCATCAACCTCATAGTACCCCAAGACTGTGGTGGTTTCAACCTAGGATCCTTTTTCATCCGCCGCAGCCCCTGGACTGACCGTCTTCTGGACGTATGGTGGGACCCAGTTGGTTACGAGCAAAAGCATATGGAATGGGAGCACAAAGAGCAAGACGCCCTCGAATTTCTCTACATCAACCAACCATGGATCCGACCTCACACGGCTTTCATCCCGCAACGTAAAATCAACAGTTTCCCCGAAGGAGCATGTTCTGAAAACGGAAACGATACTCGGATCCACTACAACAAGGAGGACAGGGATTTTGTGGTTAATATGGCGGGTTGTGAGTGGGGCCGGGATTGTTGGGGTGAGATGTACAACTTCCGGGAGCTGAGCAATTACTTGAATCGCACGTGGTGGGAGAGATTCAAAGAGGACCTTGTCGCTGTCATCTGGTTCAAGATCACGGGGCAGAAGATCAGAATCTGAGCTCTCGCTCCCCGAAGTCAACTCGCTACTTCCAAAACCAAGGGATTTTCAACGTTGTGGAATTCAGTATCTGCGATACCTATTGTATTTTCTTGTCGCATAGTTTCCGTCCGCCTCTTTCAAAACATAGAGCAGCCTGTGGCTTCATTTCTTCGGCGCTAGCATTTCTTTTTCTAGATGGGTGCGTTATTGTATGGTTCGTTGCATCACATGGCAGGTCATGCTTGGCGTTTAAGAGAAGCATAGGTGCTCGATAATGTGTATGCATCATCTGATGACAATATCAAGATTCTTCTCATGCCACAAAAATCTCCACACCTCTGCAAACCTTTCACTTGAAACCGTTGAACTCTTGTGTCAAGTGACAGTACACTTCTCTACTGAATTCCAGACTATCAGAACAGGTAGTATTCCCTTCGAAATGTTATATCATGTAGGACTGCTATCAACCACCCTCTAGTCGTCAGGTCTCCTATCCCATTCTTGCAACTCCAAGTATCACAACACAAGTCCCATCCATCCACCTTCCACGAATCCCTTCAAACGCCATGCCGCAGATTCTACACATACCTCGGCAAGCCAACTCAAACGTTCCCCCTCATTGATGGCTTGCATTGATGGCTTTGAGATCGTTGACGTCCTGTTGTGCAAATGACGGACGATAGAACCGTTTTTATAGCCCTCTTCGCTGACATGGCGGACGGATGGAGGTTGGTGCATGTTGGCTTCCTTCTACGATTCAGTGATCATCTGATTCATAGGAAGGTCGAGGGGACTCTTTCGTGACCCATGAAACACTTGGGGATTTTTTCTTCTTCCTGGCTTATTTAACTTTGAGGAGGTCCGGTGTACATATCTATATCACGGAAAGCCAGCAGGTAGTAAGTATTGCAATACCAAATCTCAATTTTGCTGTCCAGTCTGTATACACACATTGGTCCTCCTGAATCTCGACTCACTATCGATGACTTCTTCACAGTGTACCTAAGGACTCGGCTTGGAGCTAAACCACAAGAGGAAATTTCCTCCACCTCCCTCAACTTTCCCTGAATTTTTTATTGAGCATTTTGTTAGTGGCTCCTACATCTAATTGGTCACGGAAAGCGATTTTGGCTTGTGGGAAAGTAATCTTACAAAGGGAGAGTTGAAAGGCGGGGTTGATGTGGATCTTTAGGATAAGTGTGCTTGCTGGCTGGTGTGGAAATCTCGCTAATTGGTGGAGGTGGAGCCTTCTATGGATGAATGTGGAAGAGACATAGGGGATGGAATATTTAGACTAATGAAACCGATGGAGGACAGGGTGATCTTCTATTCTTGGAGACGTCGAGGGCGAGGTAGTGGGTGTTATCTCACCCACCTGTCTCCACTTATCGGACATCCTGCTGTTGTTACTTATCCTTCTTTGACTCGGGGTATGGCGGGCTCTTGAGTGATTTGTGCTGTGAACTTATATCGGTTTGGACGCTGCTGATGCCTACTGATGGAGAATCTCTCGATAATAGACTGTGCTGAGACGATGAACAATGTCAACGAAGGATAAAAAGGACAAAGAATGATAAATGAACAATCCCACGGCTTTCTCCGCTCTTGAACCAACTTCTAGACGAGAGTCCAATCAGCAGTTGAACAATACCAACGAGCTGCTGCCCCAGATTGGCAAGGCAGTCCATCTTATCAATGCACCACAACTCTGGATGAGGCCCTTGCGGAGCACATCCAATAGCTGCCCGAGAAAAGCATAGGACCCCTTCATTATGCGGGGAATAGCCCTGTCCTGTCCACGAATGCCGAGAACTCCTCCTGTTCGTTCTTCAAGGATCTTTGTTTTTACCAGTAAGCCTCGAAATCCTTCGAAAATGGCTGGACCAGGATGAGAGTTGTAACCCACGAATCCTTTGGAGTTGCGCCGTAGCAATGCGACGTATCAAGGAAAGAATGTCACAGAGGGGAGGGGCAGCACCTTAACCTTCATCTCGTGATACTTCGCCTTAACACAGAGCTGAAGAAACCACTGTAGGGTCTCAAATTCGTGATTTTCAATTCTATCAACTGGCAGGCCATGTATATTTTCCCTCTCAAGCAAGCCAACCTTCTCCGGTCCCTCGAGTTGAAGGTACTCTCATGCAAGGCCGTCCACCTGATAGCCACTCTTTCAATGTCACACAAGCATTCAGGAACCGATGTTCCGGGGTGTTTTCCTGACTCGACCAGGTTCGTCTGACCTAGCTCCCCTCAGAATTCTCCGCGAAACCCTTGTGGTGATCACAGGCCAGATGGAGCACAGTTCCTCGGGTGATGCACACGGGAAAGGATAAACTCGGAGCCTCGGAGGTAGTCCTCGTACGAGGTATTTTCAGTAGGACAAGCTACAGTCCAATTTCTAACCCAAGCCAACCAAGCAAAATTTTTAAACTAAAGCTTCCATAAAATCCAATAAATACATCCAAACTAACGATGCTATAAAAATCAATTCAAAGCTGAATAATGCTCATATATGAGAAGATTATCTCCATTCTTCCATACTGCAGGATGTCCACCGGGTGATTAAAATAAGCTTGAGCGGATGCGGCAGCAGGGGGGCGCTCCAGGAAACACAGTTGATTGGCAAGCCACAATCCCCGACTTACCCCCAGAGGATCCCCAGTGGAACCCCCAAAACTCAAAATGTGCCCCCCGGGAAACCAGCGCTCCAATCACTGCATTTTGCGCCCTGAGACGCCATCAAAGGCGCCCCAAGAGCACCAAGGAGCACAAGCCCTCACAGACTCAAGCGTTGTGGGATTGGAGTTGATGTGATTTGCCGGCTAAGTGCTGTCGGTGAGGAGATAGGATGAAATGGATGATAGCTCGTATTTCCGGGCCTTGACCCAGGCGCAAATGACAGTGACTCGCTGGCAGCGAATTAAGGTTTTCTTGGGAGCTGAACATCCTGAAAGTCTTTAAGTGTGGACATCCCCTCGTGAGGCTTTTGCTATTTGTGCTTTGCATTTTCACAATGCTGTCAAGTCTATTCTTTTGAAGTTGCGTCCTGGCATGCCAGTTGACGTTACACAAGCAGGATGAAAGTTTCCCTATTGGCGACTCACGTCGCCCAGTGAGGAATGTAGGACCGAGTGGCGTTTATGTACCACCGTCCGGAGAGACGTAACAGGTGAGATGTCTCCCGACTCTAGAAAGTTTCCCTTCCGAAGCTCTACAAAAGTCGACGTCGAACCCCCTCGAAAGAGATCGGAACATAGTCGGCCATGCGAATAAAGTCGAACAAATAAGCTATGCTGGCAGAGTCGGTCATTGGAACCAGCACAACGGATCGACTACGCTCTACATATCGGGACTTTCGCCCTCGCTGATCTTTCTACACCAGCACCAATCACAGGCCTGGCGCCACGAGAAACATATTGATCGTCTCTCGTGGTGCGAACCGAGCAATGTCGCCATCAGTGTTCTGCAAAGCTGCCGAGATTGCATGCTCCAGAATCTTTTTCTCACGCTCGTCTGAGGAAAGACGATAGAAGACAGCGAGTGGCCAAAGCGGATACTTGTTGAACTGTTGACCAATTTCGATGGTGGAAACAACAGCAGCCACCTCAGCTTTTGGTTGATGGTTTTCGTCCAGTAAGAGATCTCCGTCAGGTTGTTGAGAGACAAGAGTTCGCAACAAAGCATTTGCAGCCACGATGTAAGAGTGCCCGCTCCTAAATTTACCAGTTGCAGGAATAAGCTCATACCAACTGGAAAGGTCTCTTAGGGCATCTGCAGCCATTTCTAGCTCTGCAGGGGAAAGACTAACTATACGACTGAGTCTCGAGGCGACCACAACGAGCCGGAAAACATCGAAAGGCATACCAAGGACGGGCCAATTTTCTTCGGCGGCGTCGGATGGCACCGGGGGGTCTCGAAAGTAGTCCTCGAGCATTTGCCATTCGAGAGATCCATCAAGCATATCGAAGTCTCGGTCAAACAGCATCATTGTTGCACCATGGTAGAGTACGGCTTCATAACATACACGCTCGAAAGCATGGGCTGAGAGCGACTTTTCAGGAAGCGGAAGGCCGGCTTTCAGAAGAGCGAGGTTGGAGGCAGTTCTCAATTTGATCAAGTTTAACATGGCACGCATATGGGTCTTGGAAGTGGCGGCGAAGGTATTGTGGTCTCGATTCTAGAAGGCGAGGGTCAGTATTGGAATAAGTAGTCTAATTGGTGTCAGGTCTGCTCACGTCAAGAAGGGCAAGCTGGTTTGCGGTGGCAAGGAGCCAGTCTTCGGTTCCCGTCACAGATCCACTTGCGATTTGCTCCTGGAGAGATGCCAGCGCCGACGTCTTGTACGAGAGCGCTTGACGTCTCATCTTGGCCCCCCAACGCGGATCAGCAGATGGCCTCCACGACATCGTCATCGCAGCGCAAGCCAGGGCCGTATGCCGCAGGGGTGGAGAGTCCTGCACCAGGTTGCACATGTAATGGCACTCCATGAAGCGTGGATGCGATTTTTCGTGAATAAAGCTGGGCAACATCTGCTTGAAGTAGAAGGCCATCATTACCGGCTCGTTATCCCACCCAATGCCAACCGTAAGGTCCGGACTGTCTTTATCTGACCAATGCTTCGGTGATAACGACTGCTTATGCAAAACCATCTCCTGGCTCCCATTCTTCTGTCCCTCCGGCGTCGATGCATACTCGCTGTATGATCTGGTCGAGGTACTCCTCTCGGTGCTGAGCGTCGTGCGAATGGTGACCTTCCGTAGTCGACGATCCTGGGCATTATCATGTTCAGTTGGCCATTTGCATTCCAGCGACTTGCGACTGCTGCACCCAGAGCATACAGGCCTCAACTCGTCACATTTCTTCTTTCGTTGGCGGCCTGTCGACATGCGATTAGCTATGGCAGCGACAGGAACTCCTAGCTGCGAGGGTGGTACTTACAGGTCAGACAACCTGCCTTTGTGCGTAGGCGCGCCTTAGCTACCATTGGAACGATAACCGGCTTTACAGGTGGATACCACTATTAAATTCTAAGATGTCAACCCGAATGCCTCGATCGTTGATTGGAGTTGCGGCGAAGCTATGGAGGGGAGAAATAAATGGCCGATTGTGACAGGCGAGAACACCAAAACTCAAGGTGAATAACAGCTAATTGCTTAACGCTACGCGCTCTAAATCCAATGCAAACCTAAGAAATTGCTTTGAAAATACCTAGGGTATTGTGAAATATAATATATTTTTTGGTTGTTTCTGCGCATGGTGTCAGTATCGGCCACCTTTTTCTCCTAACGGAGAGCTGCGAGTCAGCTATGGCCAAGAAGGTTGTTCGCAGCGCTGTCAGATTGCTTGGTCATGGAGAATTGGAGATCAGCACTAGGTACGCTGGAAACGAGCGCTCGGACCCCCTTCCCCCGCATCCGTGCGCTCCAAAGAAAAGGGGAAGGGGTGGCAGAGAATTTCCTTACTGTAAGACCGTCCTAAACCCGATTGGGAAAGAGGCGGAGCATGCTTCCCAATCGAGGTTGGGCAGCTGGAAATGGCCCTTGTGGGCCATTCTGCTTGGAGAGAAAGCAGAAGGCCGCAGTACTTATATGGTGCAGTGATTTCCTAGCGATATGAAGTTCTAGTACCTCTGCAAAGCAATTGCATGCTACCTATCGACGTTCTAAAGTGACTCTGTTATGGTGTGTAAACGAAGACAATGTTAATGTGGGGGGCACGTTCCTTCAAGTACTCTCGAGATTTCTCGCTTAATTTTTACCTATGTTCCCTGCCAAAAGGGCCAAAGCGACCCTGTTGGGGAACTTCGAGGTACACTTCTTAGTGATGCTTGCCTACAAATTTCATTATAGATAAGCTTCCAGCTCTCTCACTCTCTCTACCCTAAATATTATTACACCTCACACCCATTTCGCTCTTATACTGTTTTATCATGACAGGCCTGGTAAGTTCGTAGTGTTGATGATTAAGGTCATTAGGGGTACCTGCTTATAGCGTCTTTCAGGCGCGTTACAGCGCTGTCCGCAAGGACAGAACATGCTCCCATTCATTTCCAAGCAGAATCGCCCAAAGCAGTCATTTCCAGCTGCCCACCTCGATTGGGAAGCATGCTCCGCCTCTTTCCCAATCGGATGTAGGAAGGTCTCAGGGTCGACTTATGAGGGTCGACTTTGGAAACTCGTGGCAGACTGTACGGCGATTCATTAGAGACCTATTTTGTTTCTCTTTCTGCGTTTTGCAGCAAGTGGTATAGTGAAGCTGACTCAGGAACTGCGAAGTTCTCTTCGCTGTGGGGACACAGAGTAGAGCCTTGCATGACTGAGAAGGCGCAACCCCACGCAAGTATCCACAAACGTGGCAGGCTTGACCCTGGAGAACTGACTAGTGTCCAGGAGCACAACAGTGGCTGTCCACCTTTCCAGAGAAGCCTCGTCCACCTTGTCTAACGAATCAGCGAATTAAGAACAACTACCTCCTGGGCGAACCAAATTAGCTGCTCCATCCAATGCCAAATGACTAGAATGAAACTTGACGTCCGAGTCATGAGCAAAAGCATGATGTCTCTCTCGAATCTCTCCAGAAAGTGGGGTCCCCACATCCCACGGATTCCAGAAGCCTCGGTGGGCGTTGATGGTGCGGTGCGGTGCGGAGCCGAATCGGCCCGTAGCTTGGTACTCTCGATACCTTACTCGTACACTTCGGAAGGAGCCTTAGCGGGCCGTTAGCTTGTTACTCTCAGTACCTTACTCGTACACTTTGGAAGGAGTTCACAGTGTACGAATTGAAAATAGCATTTTCTGATGCAAAACAGAAAGAAGGCGCCTACTGGACAAGTGTACACTTCATCCAAGCTACCGGTAGTCGTGTCTCATGAGTCATGGCACACTCTCCCAGCTGCCGACTTCGGCGCAAAGACAAATTTTCGCTATCCTCCTGGCCATACGTGCAGCTCTACCGGGCCTCCATGCTCCCACGTCTTCAAGCCATACACGAAAAATTTGTCTCTGGTACCAATTTTCTCCCCTAACGTCTAACCAGCTGGCATATTCAGGGGCTTCGTAGATGCTCACATCTTTCGTATCCCGTCGCTCTCTCGCACCAGGTCTCAGGATGCGAGATTGTGCTCTCTCCGAGTCAGAAACCTCGTTTGCAAACTGCTCGTATGAAGGAACTCCTGCTCTGCCGTCGAGAGGTGGGTAGCACAGCAATTGAGCACATAGTCTGAGACCCCCACTCCCCTATATTTCGCTGCGACAGTGTTAAGAGCTGCTAGGTTCCCTGCCCAGAGCACCAGAGACAACAATCTTTTCTGGACCAATTCCCAATTCAGGATAATGCTCGGCCACGTACTTGAGACTTGCAATGCACTCCTCTACTTGTGGGACAGTATTCTCAGCTACCGTATGTTTCTGAACTCAACAGAAACGAGTAAGACATCCAAATGTGGACCCAATAAGACGCCATATCATGATCGTAAATCTATGGCCCAACGCCATTCCGCCTCTATGCATGAAATACATTACTTGCAGGAGTTTCAGGGGCACTTTTTTGCCGGAAGATTGTCAAGATGAGACTGCCCCACGGGCAAGGAATAGTGATATCTTTGCGATTCATCTCGGGACCACCGAGCATTTGTCTTAGCTGGAATGGTATCGCTCAAAACTCTCCAGACTTCGTTGAGATTCTCTCTTTTAGAAATAGAAGTAACTGGGGCCTGCTTGAGTGGTTCTTCGAGGTCTGAATCAAATGGTGGCCTCGCTAGCGCCGACATGGTGAGGACGTGCTAGAATGAGGGTGAGGTAGCTATTCAAATGTCATCAGAAAAAAGGAGAAATAACCAAAGAATAAATCAAGGATGAGAAAATTTTATCATGAGTATAAATTGAAAGGCAACTACTCATCCCGAGTCAACAATGATCGCGACTTGAGATTGATACACGAGGTAAGAGATCTAGATTACATACTAATGTAATGGCGGCGACTACCTTTCGGAGGTAATAACATCCATTCCATCTATACCGTAAATTCTAGCAGAGAGGTTCAAACAATAATATTATGGAAAATTATGCTGAGTATCCCTGATGTTTCTTGTTTGCCGGGCACTTCCTAGTTTCTAATATCAGCCTCCCTGAATTGTGTGTAACAAGCCTCTTTGACTCGGAGATGCCGGAGAGGTGATCCAAAGGGCTAAGAGATTAGAACAACTCATTGTGGTCTTACGGCAACGATTATTATGCCAGGTGAATTTTGTGGTCATGATGGCAGTTGGCAGGAGCAAAGAAGTCGAAATAGAGTTAGATTACATAAGCGAGTCGAACCTCGACGTCGAAAAATAATTAGGCTCTTCTGGGATAAACTCCATATCCAAATAGCCATGACACAACGTTGAAATTCTTCATCTGAAAGACCGTTCTGCCCACCTCACCATCATACAACCGCGACCATGCATCCCTCACGACAAGCCTACGTCGAGGAGGCCGAGCCTGAGGTAAGCTCCCCCTCCCCACCCCCCCACCACCTATTAATCTCCCCCCGCGCTCTCAACCAGTATTCATATGATCCCAGAGGCGTTTCGTCCTTCTCAGACCGGAACCTGATAGCTGATGGATCTGGTGAAACTTTCAGGACACCGGCATTGACCTGGCAAATGTGCGTAAGTACTTCCCAAAAACAAGCCTTCAGCCTTGTGGCTGCTAAACTTTAAACTAGCACTCGACCGCGACTATGAAATGCCATCTGCGACAGCGGGCATCGCTCCCGAGCGTGCGAGCGCGATCCTTTCACAGTTCGATAGAAAGAGGAAGGCTGCGGCGATTGCGGTGCCGACTGATGATGGACGGGTGCGTGCTCGGTTGCGGGCAATTGGAGAACCAGTCACATTGTTTGGCGAAGGACCTGGTGATCGCAGAGACAGGTTGAGAGAGTTACTTGCTATTCAAGCTGAAATAGACGCCGCAGAAGATGAAGAGGGAGATGCCGTTATGCACGATGCTGATGAGCAGGGTGAGAACGAGCAGGAAGAGGAGTTTTATACCAAGGGTATACAGGAGTTAGTTGAGGCGAGGAAAGATATTGCAAGATATTCGCTACCGAGGGCAAAGAGGAGACTGGCGAGCCAGAAATTCGAGTCAACGATACCTTTACGGACGCACGTTAAGTTTCGGAAGGGAATCAAGGAGCGCTTGGGAGGATTTGAGCTTCAGGGCAGTCAAACAGCCGGTGAAAGACCGGTTAGCATGACGAGATTCTCGCCGAATGGGGAAATTATTGCTGCCGGTAACTGGGGAGGCGGTATCAAGCTGTTGAATGTTCCTGTCATGGACGAAATTCGGACTCTAAGAGGACATACGGATCGAATTGGTGGTATATCATGGTTTCCGGACGCAACTTTGCCAGGCACAACTGTCTCACCAGACTCTGTCAATCTGGCCTCAGGAGGCGCTGAAGGCAACATCCACCTTTGGTCCTTAAACCAAGATACTCCTCTCTCTACCCTAGCAGGGCACAACCAGCGCGTCTGCCGTGTTGAGTTCCACCCCTCAGGACGCTACCTCGCTTCAGCATCTGAAGACACAACATGGCGCCTCTGGGACGTAAATACCACGACCGAACTCCTCTTACAAGAAGGCCACTCTCGTGGCGTTTTCGCTCTAGCTTTCAATACCGATGGGTCTTTACTAGCAAGCGCAGGAATGGACAGCATCGGGCGAATCTGGGATTTAAGGACTGGAAGAACCGTCATGATTCTCGAAGGGCACATCCGGCCAATTTACGCTTTAGATTGGGGTGTCGACGGCCACCGCGTTCTTTCTGGCTCAGGAGATGGCTGGATCAAGTGCTGGGATGTGCGGAAAGTCGCACCAGCAGGCGGAATCGGAGCTCATAAAAGTGTCGTCTCAGACTTAAGATGGTACAAAGGCATCGATGATCCTGCTCAAGGTGTTGTTCCCGAACTTGACGAGCAAGGTGCCAGGAGACCAAAGAAGGCAGGGACATTCTTCGTGTCCGGTGGATTTGACAAGAATGTCAATGTGTTCTCGGCGGATGATTGGAGTTTGGTGCAGAGCTTGAGTGGGCACACCGGGAATGTGCATAGTGTCGATGTGACAAGGGACGCAAAATGGATTTGCAGTGGAGGGTATGATCGGACTGTTAAGCTTTGGGGAAGGAATGATGCTGAGGGACTTTGAAAGAGACTACTTTGGCTCTGTGGGTGAGTCGAGATGGACTTGGATCGTTCACAGAGGATTAATATACTACATTGGGATCATGATGCAGATCAATCGAATATAGCCAGGGAGATCCGGCCTCATTCTGTACAAATAATTTGTTGTGCTAAAGTGCAAATCTATGTTGCCTCCAGACTTTCTCAATAAGAATGCTGAGTTATAGTCCAATGCTGCTTATGTGTCTGTCTCTCGTCCTGCGCGTTCTGACAATGATACTGAGTTCACCTCAAACAACGAAAGAAGGTGTATGGCCTTGGCCTCCAGAATCTTTAAACCATAATGCTGATCTCTATTCTATCTGTGCCTCTCTCTCTCTCTCTCTCTGGTTCTGCAAATCTGACATCAATGCTAATGTCGGACTCCCCCACGACACCGCAAGCACTTCCGTGCAGCCAGTCCTCCAATCAATATCTACTAACGATACAGCTATCCCAACCTTCCCTGACCCTACGACTCACCTGTCGCGAGACGAATCCACCCGGTAGCTCGACAATCAAAGTCCATGTCTACCAACATGTTCAGACCGAAATCACATCACGATATTCTGTGCCTTCTCAACTCTTCGGCATGGTCATTTCTGAATTCAAAACAATCTCTGGGCAGAGTCCCTTTCATGGATTTATGGGGGAGTGCTGATATGGCTGTTGGGTATTTTCTCGATTTCTGCTCATTGGTCAAGGTAGAGAGAGGATCTTGATACGTTTACGTATGACAGCCATACAAGTCTAGTTTGATATCGTCGGGTTCAATCGACGCTGTTTTTGCTGTGTCCTGGGCTTTGCCAATGCACGTTTGAACGGATCCGCATAATCTCGACACTTCTTTAAGGCTAACGGAGCTGGAGTGAGGAGTCTCTCTTGCATCAATAGCTTTCTTGGTGCTGAAAGGATTGCCCTACTTTGGTCATCGAATGGGACTTGGCTGTGTCTTTTGCACTTCTTTGATACCTGACGAGAGAAGAATTAAAGGTATATATTTGTTTCAAATGTATGGGTAGCTTGGAATTATGAAACATCATGGTAGTGCGATATTTGGTTTTCTTGATAATTCAATGAAGGATGATGGTTCAGAGGTGTTGCTAAGCGAGCCAAGAAAAGGGGGGATCGCGAGAAGCAATTACCTCGTCCATGTTAGCAGCGATGTTCTACAATATTGCATACTATGGCACAGTTGATTAATTTGTTGAGCTATTTTTGGCTAATGTTTGACAGTGCAGATGAGTTTGGTTCTTCGGATCTTCATTCAGGAAAGATCAATCTAGGAAGCATACTCCAAACATTACACTCTTGGATCAACTTACAATTGAACATGTTGGGATTCTGGGAAATTGCGTTTGCTGGATGATATTTACTTCCAATCCCGCATCTCATCAACCACACACAGATGGAGCTTCCAATCCAGCAGTCCGGCTCCGCGTTCAATTTCGCCACCAAATTCGCATACAATAAGTCTCAACCAACTCGATCAATTGCAAATAACTCACTCTCCTTCTTTTAGCTGTTCGAGCCACAGTCCTTCCGGTTTTCAAATGAATGTTTAAACCATGATTCCCCAAGCTTCACTCATGCTCAAGCTCCTGGTACTAACAGGTTCGCGTTCGTCTACCTTTACCTTAGCAACATCTTAGCCTTATGCAGATCCAGTTTGAAATCACCGGACTCTTATGAATAGGCTGGAATTAATGCCCCAAGGCATATCCAAACTCAATGAGCATGCAAATGGATAATAATCTATCACTCCACATAATACTTGAGGACGGCTCTGCGTCTTAAGAAATAGCCTTTCCTCGGCTGCAGCTGTGCAGGAGAAGATATGGATTACTGCTCGCTGAATGCCTAATTGAAGGCCAGGAAGAAAATACAGAAGGTTAGACTTTCCAAGCCATGCGTGGTAGGGCTGCTTTCCACATCTCCCCGCAACCTCGGATTTGCGAGGTATCTCCATGAGCTTTTGTTGCATGTCTGTCTGCAGTTACCCTGAAGCGGAAAGTGGGACAGAACCGAAATTGGTCGAACTGCCCATGGGATTTTGCTACGCCACAAGCACGCACCTCTCTGCACCAACCACTCACAAACCAAGAATATCCAACAAGGTATGAGAATCAGACAATCAAGCTTCTGGAGATTATGGTAGACGCACATACTAGCAAAGTCATGTACGTAGTACTCAGACAAACACGTAATTGTTATTAACTCCTTTTGCACTAGCATGACCTCACACTACCGAAACACCTATTTCCGTCTACTTCATAAGCTCGTACTAGGTAAACGCCCAAACCACTAGACAATGCAGCTAAGAAACCCAAAATTCACAGAGCGCTCTGGACCTAGAGATCTTCCCCACCAAGCCACAACCCCGACGCATTCCTCGCGTCCGCCGACGACTTCCGAAAATCCTCCATTCGGAACGTTTCGGGTCCCCTCATTCTCCCCCCCGTCAAGCACCAAATACCAACCAACAGAACACAAGACAAACGACATTCAAAACTGAAGAATGAATATCCGGATCAACAACCTCGGAAAGGCACACATGTCTATGCAGCTTTGGCCGGTTGCATGCGGATGTGAGGAGGTCTTTCTGCAGAGAGCTGGAACGGGAATGAGGGGAAGGGAAAGGGTGGTGTGAGATCCTGTCTTTTTGGATGCGGGGAGCTTACTCGGTAATGCTATGTGTCGAGGAGTGTGTGAGATGCGAAGGGAAGAGCCGTTGTGGCTGCGAAGGGGTATACAGGCTGATAATGGAGCTGCTGCGTATGCTGTGCTAGATCAGGTTTTGCGTGATTGCGATTGCAGGGTCGTAGATACCTGAGATCTTGATGAAATGCGGTTGTAAGGTTAGAATCAGTAGATACATGGTTGAGAACTTAGGTTTGAAGTGACGCTGTCTGGCATTGGTCTAAATACACTTTTGTCTGCCATCCGCGGTCCGTAAATTCCAGTACGTCTAACGTGTACTATCCCAAATCCATACAATCCGTGAGCCCAGTCGTAAATTCATGGAGTCTTGCTTCGTTCTGGGCAGACAGCGTGTCTAAACCCGAAGACAATCCCAAGATCCAGCCAGGAACTCAGCCATTTAGAGACCAGTCCTAGCTCCTTGCCGTGAAAAATTACATGTACCAGTCGCCAATCGAGCACAGTGTCGAAACCGAACGCCAGTTACCCACCCGCTCCATCCCGGATATTGTTGTGGTATTATGCAAGAAGGCCGCCTTATGTACTCCAGCCGTATATGCAATCCTGAGGTGTTCAAGGTCGTTAAAATTTGGTCGGCTTGAAAATAATCAACATTAAGTCCTCTGAGCAGTAGCTCTGCTCCTCATAGTGGCTATCTTCCAGATCGCCATCCCACGTTCCAAATGACATGCGCGATGTCCTTTGCTGTGTTTACAGTATCTGTAATCTTGCCGAAAAGTCCCTCGCTAACAGCTATCGAAAAGTCAGGAATTTCTCGATAACGATTCCCAAGAAGATATGGGAAAGGGGTTCCTCTACCTACCATCATCTTCATCTTCCTCGTATGGCATGAACATACCAGATGGAGTTCTTCTCATCCCTGATGGTTCACCTGTGAGACTTGACGAGGATCCGGACGTGTGTAAGCTCTGGAAACGCTCCTGAGTTACTGAGACGCTGTCCTTGCGATTATTGAAGGCACTGGGTGGTTGCCAGTTCATATCGTCGTCTTCCTCATCATCACCAAGAAGCATCCTCGTCGAGGGTTTTGATGGCCTCAGGGTCTCTTGGGAAGGAGAAGGTGACAATTTGCTTCCATTCCAGAATCCATTGCTGTGCTTCATCGCTGTTTCCGGAGGCTCGGGGGTATCCGCTCTGTATTTTAGTGTGGTAGAGGGTAACATTGCAATGGTCTTGCTCTCGGCACTGAAACTTTGACGGGGGGTTGTTCTCTTCTTATTCAAGGGGGGCAGTTTCCGCTTCGAATTACTCCTCTTCATCATGATACCTCCGTCGTCCGAATCACTATCGCCATAGTCATGGACAGCATACGCTTCATCGTCGTCGTCCCCCTTCATCTCCAATGCTATGCACTGCTCCACCTGCTCATTGAAATGGATGTGCTTCTTTTCTCCGGGAGATTGTAAACCAGATGAGGAGATTGAAGAGAGCATGCTCGTGTTCTCTCGGCTTAGCCGCCTCGATGAGAGCGGATACGTATAATCTGATGCTGCTCGGCCCATCATCGGACGGCCAATTCCCACATAATTCTCAGATTGCTGTGCTTGTACAGCTGCTGCTGCTTGTTTTATGAGAGATGAAGATGAAAGTGATCTCTGTAACATTATCTCCGACATGCTTCGCTTTTTCAATATTGGCTTCTTGTTCAAAAACGAGTTCGACTTCGATATGCGACTACTACTCGATGGCGAGGTAGATGTCTGATGTAACGACTTACTGGATCCAGTTTGTAGTGGTCCATAAAGCCAAGTCACATCACAATCCTTCAGCCTGGTCGATGTTAGTATCTTGCCAGCCAATCCAAACACCATAATCCATCAGAACTCACCAATTGAGCGTCTCTGGAGACACAGTTCTCAACTTGTTTTTCGATTTCGCCCACGTCCGCCATGATGCATTCTCCAGCCGGGAACTATTAGTGTACGCCTTCCGCTTCGACACTATATGCTTCCATGACGACCAAATATCCTCTTCCTTCCAATTATGGGACAAGTAGTCTACATGCCTCGAAGGCTGATTTCTAACAGCGGTATCGTCCTCTGCATGCTCAAACCGGTCCGGGGACTCTGGTCTGGATACATTGGTCGAAGTGCTGTTAGAGGTTGGTGAAACGGTGTACGAATCACCCGTTCTAGGGCTTGGTGGAGGTTCCAGATCTTCGACTTGATCGTAGTATCCTACCTCGTCGTAGCTGGGGAAAACTATTTGGTCCTCCTCGTCTTGATCCTCACAACTCGCGTCGAGTGACAGGCTGCTGGCGGGCGTCGAGGAGAACGAGGGAGCAGTGGAGTCAGCGTGTATGGTTCTGGGGGAGGACGCTGCCGAGGAAGAGGTCGAATTGGGGGGGGATATTCTCGTATTGAAAGCACTATTGCTTTTAGATCTCGACGGCGATTTCGAATATGAGGGCTGCGACGCGAACTTGGGTTGTGAGTGGGACCTTCGGAGTGGACTTGATGAGTAGTAGGCGTTCTCCTCTGAATTCAGCACCACGGCCATGCTTGGAAGGTATAGAGGAGGTGGAGATTTCAGGAAGGGGCGAAGTTTAAGGTCCTGGGACCGACGAGCCGAGAGATGCTGCTTCCCTTATGTTTACTGCAATGACGTTCCTGAGGGTCCAGTTCTTCCAACACACTCTCTCGCCCAGCGGTGTCCTCCTATCCGCTCTATCATGAAGACAATCTCAAGGTGTAACAACGCGTAGAGAAGAGAGGGGGCGTATGGCGGTGACGGTGGCGGAAGACAATGTCAACGCAATGCCCTCGAGTCCTCTGCGCGGATCCGGATATTCAATTGTAAAGAGTGGCAGGTATGGAGGACGAAGTGATCGAGGGCGGGAGAGGTTGTGGGGAGAAGGAGAATGAAGAACGAGTGAAGAGATCTTGACGCTTGGGAGGAGTGGTCGACCAGGGTTCTTGCACACTGACCACTGGACTGGTGGGAGGCGAGCAAAGCCGGTTCACTTTACGCGAGGGGTGTCGTCGGCGGTCGGCCCCAGCAAGAACTCGGCACAGTCTTTATCACGACAAAGGCCCTCGCTCAACTTGGATCTCCTCGACTCTTTGCTATCTTTGCCTACAGTCCATAATCTTGGCCGAGCGGATCAGACAGACAGCCTAATCTATGCTTGAGCCGTACAGTCTCAATCTCGTTGTACATTGTGTTCTGGCATTCTACAAGTTTTCCATTCTGCCAGGGCAAGAATCGCCCTTCCCGGCCATTCTCAGCGAGTAAACAGCCCTTGGCCGAAGCCGAGTCTGCTGCTGGCTTGCACCTCATCTGCAGATTGCGGAGAAAACGTCGCCAAGCAAGACGGTTTGATTATGCAACGTCCAACGATAGCTGTTGTTGGGGTGAGCTCGTTTGCTGCATGCAAGCTCTGATTCGCACGCGGTGGGCAACCTTCCAATGTGCATATAGTTGACACACGAATAGGTCAGGCATATTTCGCCATGGCGAAGGGCGACGCTGCGCAGAGCCTTGGAGAACTTGGAAGGTGGCTTGAGGACTCCACCGCGCTGCCGCTGCTGCTGGCCTGCTGCTGCTTGCTGCGCTCGAATCTTGATGGAGCTTCTGTACTCGACATCCCCTCATCGAACTTGCAGAGCGCATGAAGCCACTAATCTCGATGATCGAATAATGTACCTTCCCTGGTACCGTACCTCTCTCCCAACGGCCGCATGAGCAGACACCCAGTGCCGCAGGCCGAAAAGCAGATCCATTCTGGGCCGCGTCAACGGCGAGCAAAGCACCCTCTCACTGGCTTTCAGTGGACGAATCGTCCTGCTCTGTGCTAAGCTGCGATCTTCCGGCTGCTCGGTTGTGGTGTGCGCCACTTTTTCCTCTGGCCAGAACGCTGGAGGCCGACAGGGTGTGCACTGTGCATGGAGGACCCCAGTGGCACCCCACGCTTTCCTCTCACCCACGCAACAGCGACTCTCAAGCCACTTCACTCCTCCCAGGTTTCGGATGCCTCAGACAACCGGGATTGCTGTGGGGGGTATCAACACACGAGTCATCGAATCACAGGTGGGCAATCAGCCTCACAAATAGGTTCACAAACGACACCGTAAGTCCTCGACAAGAGCCCGTTTTGGCAAATCGAAAAGATGGAGGTAATATTCTGCACCAAGCAAAAGGGCGAGCGTTTGAACGAGCCACAGCCCACGTTCCCAGCTACGGAGCTTTTTAGGGCGGCTCAGATACGAAACTTTTACTGAGACCAGCGCCGCAGCTGGCTGTTTCGGCCCGCCAATCGCCTCACTAGTGGAGACCACTAGGAGCTACAACTAGATGCGCTGAACCAACAGCCTACAGGTGCAGGACCAGATTTACAGAATCAGCAAATCTTCGAAGCTTCTTCGACACTTCCTAGGTCTTGTAATTGGAATCTAGCCGGCTATCGTACCAGCGTCTACATGAGAAGAGCTGGAGTTGATTACCCGAAGCGTTACCTAATAATCTCGGAACATCGTTCACATCTTTGAAATGACTGTGTATGCGCAAGATGTGCAATATACATTCGATGGAATGCCATTGCTGAATTCCGAAGGCGCAAGTATCGCATGCCTTTCTCTAATTTGGCCGTTTGCCTCTGTGTACTGCAAAACTCGAAGTTGAAAGTTCGTTTTCAACTGCTACTTCAAAATAAAGTGGATATTGAGCAAGAGTGGGGTCAGCCTTCTACTCCAGGCTCGGCGCTTCTCCTCTACTCCTGGCTCCTGGCTCCTGCAGAAGCATCATGCTAAGTACTGAGTAGTCCCGAAGAAGGGTCGGGACAGACGGAGACGCTGCCGGAGGACGCTGCTGGAGATCGGCTCACTTCCAAGAATAAGGACCCCATAGTTGTCGTGTCCAGTGGAAGTCTGTTCATCATGTCTGCATACACTTATTATTGCTTTGATTCAATGGCCCTGTTCTACAACTGGCATATATCTCACTTTAAGGGATCAATGCAAGATTATTATGACATTTCTTCAAGAGCCGATGATATTGGGCTCGCAGCTAGTATTTCTTGGGTCTGCGTGGCCAATATAGAGTCAGAGTGCGGGCAAGGCTGGGTCAGATTTTGAAACAAATCAGTGTCTTTGCTTTCATAGAACTGCAGCTGTTTGTTAGGTGAGAGCTGGGAACTATCTCGGGGCCCCTTTGCGGCTTGAAGGGTTTTGTCACCAATTTGACACCTTTGCTAGAGCTGTATAACCGCTGTAAGCTATAATCTCTGGTGAATGAGATAAGTGACCAGTCAACCACCAGAACATGATTCTTGATCTTGCTGACTCCCATAAGTGCTGAAGTGTTGGCCGAATGCCTTCGCGATACAGCATGTACGGTACGCAATCACCAATTGAGTTGTCTAAAGTTATCAGACATTAACTTGCAAAAATATCCACGCCTCTCTGTCATTCCGGAGATGCTACCGCCCCACTCACATTTGTTACCTATTGCAAGCAGCATTTGTGCTTAGAGGCGGCTAAATGTGGATACTCGTCAATGTTACACATCTCGAGATTCAGGATAGAAGGTAAGTACTCTTGATAAGAATCCCCACTTCTACGACGCATACAATGCATTTAATGCCTCCTAGGTTAAGGGAGAAGTAATGAGCAAATCACCTTGAATTACAAACCGGGGTTGGAGGAATGACGAGCAAAAGCCTCGAGCTGAACCTTCGCTGATCCTATGAACACTGCATGACATCTCTCAATTGGCTCTGAAAAACTCCTCCGCTCAGCATTGTCAGTGCCAAGCTTGCACCGCAAACTCTCGAGCGGAAAAATCCCTGCTTAGATACTATCATTCTTAGTGGACAACCTCTTCTCTTATGTCAACTAACTATTGTCGAAGTAAGCTCTATTATCAATGTTTCTACAAGCAACTACTGGCATTGAGCTCGAGGAAAAACTTTGACGAAGGCATGCGGTACCGCAATTGAAATGTCAACTATGGGAATTGATACTTCTCGATAACGCGGAGGATGTCTGCCCGGCAGGGTTCATTGGCCAGCCACAAGTCGATGTCAGCCGCGTGGGGTGGGATGTGGACGTGCTCGGAAACAGTACCCGCAGGACATGGCGTCTTCACTCAAAATAAACCTGCTTTCTAGCAGTATTTCCCCCTGGGCTGCATGATATCAAAAATCCAAAGTGACGAGATCCGTTCAATATTAGGGGACTGCCTGGAGATTCTGGTAGGGTGAGGCAGATCGACGATTTCGCCGATGAGATTTCTTCCGCCACATTCAAGACCTCGTCATGTCTCAACTACGCCGCACCCCACGGTTTCATAGCACGTAAACGGTCAGATCATTGGCAAAAGCCGTTGTTATGCTGTGCCACCTCTTTTACATACGCGAATTTTGGGCTACCTTCTTATCGTTAATGGATTTCGGCTCTCGATCAACAGACGGCACAAGTTGAAAAGGCCTCCCTTCCTAATTCCACTCCTGTTGTGCGATCAGGCTATAACCAGAGATAAGAAACTGATGCTTCTTTCAGGCGGCGGGAATGTGCAACTGTGCAACTCTCCTTATCTAGAGACAGCCTTCTTCCTAGCCATGGGCGGATTTCTTTTACTATCCTGGAAGCCACCCCTTCACCCACCACACCCTCTTCTCCCTCCGTTGCAGCGCCAGTGGATCACGCTTGCAACTGTGCATGCAGAGAATAATGCAAGCGAACCCCCGAGAAACGCGCATGTCATGCTCTCTATAACCGTGTACCGGCATCGGCCCCGTCCATACTCATGAAACTTACTGTCACCCCCGAAGATTGCGACTCTCCCATGCAACCTTCCAAATCCCCGGTTGGATATGCAGGGAAGTGCAACGATCTCCCGGGTACTTAATTAACTGCATGCTGTTCCACTTGTCTCGAGGTACTTGGTACATCAAATGCACCGTGCTCGACGGCTACAACCGACTGTCTCCACTCGTCTACGCCGTCCTTGTGCAGGCTCAATATTGCTTTACAGTATGACATCCAATGGCTTACGCATACATCGATCCAGAGGTGGATTCATCATCGGATAGATGCTGTATTACTGTTCATCCAGCGACCAACTCAGCATCTCCACTTATACCCCTCTTCCTGAGTTTTCACAATATCCCAGCCAGCAAAACGGCCAAGCGACTGCCCGGCGATCCGGGAACCAGAACCCTATGGATGTGCCCCTGTCGTTCGTTCAGCCAAAATGTGACACGTCGAAAATGGGCTTGCAGACGAGCCAAAGAGGGGCTCGTATCGAAATGAGAGAGGACAGCTCTCAACGACAGCTTGATGGCGGGGTACTTCGAGAAGGCGTCATAAGAAAAGCACTTTGATCGTTTCGTATCTGCCGGATCTACGACTATAGTACCTATATATGGCAGAAGATTAATGATTTACTCTATCGATTCAGCATTTGCAAGTGCACGCAAGAGCAATAACGCAGTGATGGCTCTGTCGACCTATCATTGCTCCGAATTGCTCAAAGAGCGGACTTGGCGTCAGGGAATAATACGGCACCAAAATTGGATCTTTTGTATGCATCCCTCTCCTTTCGTCAATCATTCTCGGGATCTGCCAATCTTTCAGAGTGGTTTGCACATGCTTTTGAGTTCAAGGAGGGAATAGTTCCTGCACGACATCTGAATCGGATACATGCCTCGTCCGGGGAGGAACGGAGATTCACCGTTCGGCCAAGGTCGGGATGATACTGTACTTGTATTTGATCGCCACGGCTTCCCCAGCCAGCGAGTGCGAAGTTTCTTCATCTGCCGCCACTCAATATAAAAACCTTTCTTGATTCATTCTCTCTCGATAATTGAGCCTTTCTCCGAGGGCATGGAGCTTTTACCCCGCCGTCGACACACGGCACGAGCCCGATGACAGCGGAACCGGATGGCTCCCCGACTGCTACCATGTTGCAACAGGAGTAGCATGTGAAAGGACAAGGACTTGTGGCCCCTGATACGTGCGCCATTACATGCAAGTAGGGTGTCATGCCTCCTCATTCGGGAAGTCCTTCCCATAAGGCCTTTCTCAGGTAGGCCTTCGGACTACCCTTTTGAGTAATCCGCAATTTCTGTTGGACGGTGGAGTGGAGAATCAGCTCAAGGTGTAGCGAGAACCGCTCAACGAATGCTTTGTGCTCAGCAACTGTTCATGGCATTGGGGTTCAGCTGGCTGAGGGGCGAAGTTCGCTCAGCGCGCCGTGAAACCGCCAGCTCCTGCTTCGTATAATTAATATTGAAGGGGCGAAGTCATCTTGGGTGTTCTGCAGGAACGGCTTGGCTTTAGATATCAACTGGGATTCCCTCGTCCTGTTGGAGCAGCTGAAAACTGTTATCAATGGAAACTTTTAGTCAACAATTGCTGGAAGTGTGCTGGTGCTGGCAGAGTGAGTAGTTCACTTGCACAAATCACCATCGCCGATTGACCGCGATCTCGGGCGATCCCTTGCGAAGAGGAATTCTCGTGCTCTTTGTTATTTGCCTCTCGGAACAACTCTCAATCCATAGCTGCAGAGGAGGATCGTTGTGAAAAGTGTAGGATATTGTGACAAGTACCTGGATACTTGGTAAGGGAAGAAGTCACTTTAGGTGGACTCCCATCGTGACTTCCCCTTAAGGTTGGTTTGGTAAACGGCACTACTTTCTTAACATCCTCCTTCCCCTCTTCAATTCCTTCCTCTATTCTTCTCGGTTTGTCCTCGGTCATCCTCATCGAAACATAGCGTACGAAATCGTATAACCCAAAGCGCCGTAGCCTTGTATCTCAGCTTTTTTGAGGGTCGCCTGTAATTTAAGGACATCGTTAACCATCCAATGCACTTTGGTCAGTCATTTCCTGACCTTTTCACAGTTTCGCTCTTCTGTTTTGACAATCGTAGCTGGGATGTTTAAATGCCAGTCTAAGCCTGCCAGCCTTGCCCAGAGCCCAAGGGTGGTGACACTGCAAGTTGCATGTCCAGGCCTTGCCTTTTCCAGCCTCGCAGAACCTCAACGCAATTTTCACTGTTCACCAACTCTCCTTTTTCATCACAATCCACACGTCTTCTTTCATCGGCTTTAATCGTACCCAAAATAGTGCTGGTCGAGCATATTAGTCTAACGCTCGCGATCGGGGGTCTCTTCAGCACTTACATCGATTATTTCAATTCCTTCGAAGCAGCCCAGAGCCTCGCCGAGGATCTCAAAAATCTGCTTATTAAAAAATTCGACGTCAAGAAGGCACGTTTACTCATATGGAGCAACACTGTCGGGGTGCAGGAAGTTGAATATTCGAAACGAATATCGGATTTGCGAGACTCCGCAACGGTCGAAGTTGTGACGAAATGCCTCGAACGCATTCAAGCGATATTTTCTGACACGGAGAAACTAGAACGGATTATGGGCTCAAAGCTGCAATCCTCAGCGAGGGGCCTCGACTCTGGTGTCGATCTACTCAGTCGAAAGGGTATGCATGTCATAAAGACACCCTCGAGACACTTTTAGGTTTGGCATGCCGCTTCGTCCGGAAGGCATAGTCTCGGCTAAAACCAAGTAGGCGATTCACAAAAAGGCCAAGTTGGGGAGCTACGAGTTCAGTTGAGGGACTTCGTAGAGGGTCTTCAAGAAGTTGTGCAGATTAGCAAAGGGCTAGAAGATCTCATGATACAGGGCGATGTTTCTTCCGTCCTTGATCTATCGAATATCCACTTGCTTCAGTCGGCTTGTCTTCGGAGTCCAATTCTCAGTCATGGGCTGGAATGGCTAATGTGGTCATCGGAGAAGCAATAACAGAAATTTTTGAGGGTCGAAATATTGAAGAATATCTTGGGGACATCAGAGGAGTTGCCTTGCAGGCTGAAATGGCTGGTAGGTTTTCTCGTAGCTGTCGACTCACTTAGAAGGTTACTGAGTTTCAACAAATGCTTTCGAGGATGTACTTGCACCCGAGCCCAACGTCTGCTTCGCATTTGCGGGTCCTTATTCGCATCAGCACCCGGAGTTGCTAAGTAATCCGAATGGCACTACAAAGTTGGCGTTTAATGATCCAAATTCATTGAGTTCCACAATCCCTAATGGCTTCAGGAATACTTCGGGCTTTTGCAGCATCATTTCGAACACCTTAACGGCACCGAGTGGCAATATTCGATTATAGTTCTCTGTGCTCTAGTAGTTTGTGCTAGCTAAAGAAGAAAGCAGAAGTTGCTACCTCTATCGGACTGATAACCTGCGACGATTCAGTCTGGCTCTCTGGTCCTATCGACTGATGCAAAGAGTCCCAGGCCAAAAGTTCGTTCTAAGTCAAACTGAAGCCTATTCGATCTCCGTGGCCCCATCTTCAACGTTTTACCCGGACCATCATTCTAGGTGACGTCTTGAATCAGCTATCTGCTACAGATTCAATCCAGATATTTCCTTTCGAGGAGTTTTCCGAGAGGGACCCCTGATCTTTGGGTTAGTTCTACGCCGAGGGACTTTAAGTCTTCAAAGCTGCGGAGACTCAATCAACTAGGACCTATTGATGGCAATTTGATGCATTCTCACTTCGCCATCTAACATATTAGTCTGGGGCGTCATGCAGGGGCTTTGCGCACCTGCATGTATCTCCGCCGCTAGAAGATTGCCAGTCGAGTTGCAACGTTGAAACTGAGGCTGACGACTTGGAACTGTTACAACATATGTGATGCGTAGTCTTTATGGCAGTCATTGGGTGGACATGATCTCACTTCCCTCCCGAGTTTCATGGGAGACATAATGCTTGGGGTACCGAGTGAAGCCCTCCCCAAGCATTCTCTGCTTCAATGTTAGATTTCTCATGTTAGAATTCCTATTTGTCGCTCCCAAGCCTTTCGATTTGCCCCTCATCTGGAAAGTACCGATAGGCTTTCTCGGCAGTGTCCGATTACCGAATTCTGGAGAAGTGATCGTCAACTAGCCTTTGTCCGTTCATTTTGCGACAACTTCAAGAAGCTGATCAAGTGTACTTCTCGTCATTGCCATATCTGCGAGGCTGGGTTGACGTCACGGGCATTCCTGAATGCGATTGTCATGTTTAGTTTGTCGATCTTATCTCCTCTCGTCAACACAATAACTGCGAACATTGCCTTTACAGGACTTCTGGAAGGGATTCCTCTCATCGAAGCCGAGCATGAGATTTCCATAACGTTGCCAATGTTACAATTACAGAATTGAAGGGGGTGATTGAGAGGGGCGCGCTTCGTTTTTGTCTTTCGAAGGAGATCAACTGTTGTCGCGATTATTTTCGGTCGAGATCTCAAATTTCTAGAAGCTAGTTTCTAGGCGTCTGGATCCTCATTGTAGATTACTAGCAGAACCAGTTCTCGCTGAAAGTTCAGCGGCGGGAATATTGCAAGCCCAGTCTAGTCAGATCGCTGTTTAACTAGACCGTGGTAGTGTAGCTAGGGAATGGTCCAGCCTAGTAGAGAGGATTTAGACTAGAGCCTAGGGCCCTAGACTACAGTCTAGTCCGAGATAACCTCACTTTAGTCTATCTAATTCAGATCGCAGCATTTAGAAAGTATCGCAGACTGCGCAGTCTAGACACTGTAGCAAGTTTATGATCGAATAGTCACATTCCGTAAGCAATGACTCGAGTTTCAGAGCTATCTTTGAGGTATTCTCAGAGAAGTGGCGGGGCCACCATCAGCCATGACATACGTCAAGATCTTGAAAGAAATCATTATAAAGGCTTCCAATTCTCATTCGAAAAATGCAATTCTTTCCTTTCCAACATCATTTAGTTCCACTACCTCAATATGAAAGTCTCTTCGCTCTGCAACACCTTTTTGGCGGGGTTTCTTAGCTGCCAAAAACTCGCTGTCTTCACAACTGTCGAAACTATCCATGTGATATCCACACAAGGCCAAACGGAGCCTCCCACAACTCGCACTGTTTCATCGTCAGTAATTACTTCACAAGTTTTCTTGTCTTCAGTCCAACCGAGACCTTCGGGATTTCCAGCCCAGCCGTCAGTCAAACCGAGGTATTCGAGATTTCCAGACCAGTCACCAGACGAATCGAGAGTTTCGAGATTTCCAGACCAGTCACCAGACGAATCGAGAGTTTCGAGATTTCCAGACCACTCGCCAGACGATTCGAGAGGTTCGAGATTTCCAGACCACCAGTTGCCAGACGATTCGAGAGGTTCAAGATTTCCAGCTCACTCGCCAGACGAACCGAAATATTCGAGATTTCCAGACCGCAATGGCAACAGCTGGACCCAATACTTGACCCAACAATTGTCAACCCAAGCACCCGCAGCTGCGACCTCCAAATCTTCAGCACGATCTACAAGCACTTCGAAGTGTTCTACCTCGTCAAGTAGAGCGCAAACGTCTTCCTCTCTATCTACCAGCTCCAGCCGGTCATCGTCTTCTAGCCTTGTCTCTTCCTCTTCAAGCGCAATCTCTTTAACCGGAACCCCTATAACCGCAACCCCTCCAAGCACAACTCTTCCAGGCACAACCCTTCCAGGCACAACCCTTCCAAGCGCAACCCTTCCGAGCGCAACTCCTCCAAGCGCAACCGGTCCCTCCCTCCCAGACCTCCCACCACCAGTAGACTATGTCTCCACAGGACTTTACTACCACAACGTGCACCGCGCTAACCACTCCGCACCGCTCATAGTCTGGAACGCCGCCCAAGCCGCCATTGCAGCAGAAATAGCCTCCAGCTGCGTCTTCGCCCACAACATGACCGTTGGCGGTGGCGGTTACGGCCAAAACCTCGCCGCATACGGAGCAACAGGAAATGTCGCAGCACTTTCACCCAGCTCGATGTTGGCCAAGTCCATCACGGACCAGTGGTACTATGGTGAAGTAAACAGCTTCTTGCCTTCTTACTACGGCCAGCCAACTCCTGATATGTCGAATTTTGAAGCCTGGGGCCACTTCACTCAGGTTGTGTGGAAGGGGAGTTTGTCGGTGGGGTGTGCGAGCCAGCTTTGTCCCGCGGGAACCATCTTTCCAGCCCCTTACCAGAGTTGGTTTACGGTTTGTAACTATGTTCCTCCTGGTAAGTTTCCTTTTCCGTCTCCTTTGAATTTCTTTCCGCACTTGCGAGAAGAAAATTGCTGACTCAATTTAGGAAACTACCTTGGGCAATTTGATACCAATGTCTCCCCTGCAATTGGACTTCCATCTATCACAGTTTAAATATTAGAATTTGTGAATTTATCTATGGTTTCATGTTGATTATTGAATATTGGACAGCAAGTTTTCTTCAGGCGGGCAGGACCCTTTCTCATCATGCGAGATGATGTCTCTCTCTTCCACTTGGGTCATGTATACGAACACTCCTTGTATGATATCATAGTTTCTACTAGCATAAAAATTCCGACTGTCCTTAACAAGATTGTAAACGCTCGATTTGGATGATTTCATTTTATTCAAGCCAAAAGGTTAGCCGAGTTTCTCAGGCCAAGCGAAAAGGGGTAGTGCTTCCGAGCTGTCTGGGAGCATTGCAAGATAATCTGTCTTCCCCTTGGATGCTTGAGATTATTTTTTGACACAATAAAGAGAAGTTCTTTTGCTGAGAATTGCGGTGCCCAAATGTGTGAAGTTTCGCCTCTTACAGTCCTCACTCTGTGTCACAATAATCTGCGCTGGAACCTGGGCACGTGATAATAATTTTGAACCAAGTAATGATCCCAGCAATTGTTTCTCGTCGAGTGAAGAGCTTTCTTACGATGCTGTGATCTGAACTTGAGGCTGGGCAAATGCCATTGGTCTATAGTAACTGGGCTGGAACAAACACAACTTAACCTGTAATTCATTCGGACAGCTTGGAAGGGAGGCGAAATTTGCTGAAAGTACATGGAAACTCCAAATGTAAGCTACACAGATGTAACCATCTAAACTGGAATCTGAAACATCATCTCCTTGCAACTACAGATGCCATCTTACAAGCCATTCACTTCTAGTCTTCTGATAGAGATCCGGGAATCTACCGCCTCTCACCCTTGATTGCGGCACAAGCTCCATCCTAAAAATCATCGAAAGCTCTCGCAAATAAATACAAAACAGACTCGAGAAGATGAAATAGAGCACAGAAAACGAAATAGAAATATACCAAGCTTTTGTCTGCCTTCGGGATATATTTGCCTTGATGCCCGGGCTGGGACGTTTAAAACCCGTACTTTGCGTAATGCAAAGTTGGATAATTTAGATGTAAAAAGCCGTGCCTGGAATACCAACGCTAAGCTCCAGAAGACTAATCTAGTCCGTGCCTCGACACTGCCGAGTACCATCTCGCTGTAGCCAGGATCATCCGCCCAATCTGAGCGAGTGGTAATTTCACAACTACCCAGGCGATAGATAGTAAACAAACCATGTACAATTGCTAGTCCAGCTGTATATAAATTCATCGCAGTATATATGGTGTGCTTGACTTCGCGAACAATATAATGCTCTGCCTCCACAGCTCTCAGGGGATATAAAACGCAATACTAGTCCAATGTTCCCAACCAAGGTTGAATATCCATTAGACTTGAAGCAGTTCGACTTATCACCATTCGCTCCCAAATACTGAAGATATATATCTATCCTCCGACCAATAAAGCTGATATTATCCAGAAAGTAGTTAAAAGCCCATTAGCTTGGCGCATTTCGTGTTTGTTTTCGTGACAAGACATCGCTTATTCTTGATCTAAGATTATGGTTGGTGTTGGTGTTGCCCTGCAAACCTTACTGTGGAAATGACCAATAGGAAATGACGGAGAAGTGCGTTTTCTATTCGTCAACGGATGGAAAGGTGAGATGACCTTGCATCGAAGAAGTGCATATTTCAGTGACTAAGGTTTGACGGGAAGAGCAGGAGTGGAGGTGGAAAGAGGAAGGGAAAAAAAGAAGGCATTTTGGACTTGGTGTGAGATTAGGCAGCACTTGTCGCTGTGGCAAGGCAGGCATCTCAGCCTCCAAAACGTCCTGAACATACAGGAAGGAGGGATTCATATGCGAGACAATATTGGCAAAGGCCTGGTATCAATCTCAGTCTGTCATTTAATGTGTATCGCAACATAGGTAGCCAGCCAGCTCAGCTCTCAAGCCTATTATCAAAGGGAATATGATACAGCCATCTCCCTCCCTCATCTCATCTCATCAGCTCAAAAAACACCCACACACACAAAAGAAGAAGATCAAAGTGAAAAGGCGTGCCGTCATAAGTCCCAGCCCTCGATTTCTCTTCCACGCAGCTAGCTGTACTTGCTCAATTCTGTTTTTTATCCGGTGACGGATGTCGTGCCAAATTTCTAATCCATCCCAATTCCATTGCATTCCCATTCCCAGCAAATTTCCCTCATAAAGGTCGAAGCGAAAGTCCCCCACACCTGCAAAAATTAATCCCATCGTATATGTCTCGTCTCGTCTCGCTCTTTCTCTTCCCCGACTTTCCTGCAGAAACCAAAAGTCAAGTTGAAACAAAAGAGAAGGCCGATGAGGACGGCGATAGAAGAAGGATTCTGTATCGACAATCGCTTAAAGCAAAAGAAAGGAGATGCAAATTCAAAAGAAGCGGGGTATTGTAGTTTGTCTAGCGAGCGAATGAGAGGAAGCAAGCGAAACGAGTGTCCTGTAAACAACCACCGACCGTCCATATGCAGCCCAATTCCTCCCTCTTCCTAATAAGATATGCAGCCAGCCAGCCCAGTGAACTCCGCCCCGCTACTATCCCCACATTGGTATTTCCTCCATATCCAGAGAGACAGTCCTTATGCGAATTGATTCCCCAGGTCGCTGATGAAGTAGATGGAAAGCAAGAAGCACGCAAAAAGCAAACGCTGTCATCACATCGTAAACAGACAAAGGAACAAACAAATGAGACTTATGCAGGTAATGATATCTATCAAGGAAAACCTTGAAAGGTCATTAATCCGCATCATCATCTTCATCGTCATCTTCATCTTCGGCACTACTCCGCGCAGGTGGTGCAGCTGTCTTTGTCTTTTTGCTGGGTGTCGCATTGTCCGAGTCAGCCTTTCGCTTGTTGCCGGATCCAACTCCACCACCCGAAGTGCCCTTGGCAGGTGTTTCCAGAGATTTATCACCCTCACCCTCACCGTCTCCCTTTGTTCGCTCAATCTCAGCAACTTCATCAGCTGTCAAGAATCGACCACCTGGTCCTCTAGGTCTCCTCATTGCATGATTGTGTCTGCTTTCATGCAAGTATGGTTTCCTGCCTTTGGATGTCAAGCGCAGCGCTTCTTCTAATCTTTGTCTCGCTACGCGACGCTTTAGGATTCGGTGGAATTGCTTCGCATTAACATATAATGGAGATTCTTCTACAGCTCCAGAAACAAGTTCTGGTGACTGGGGATGTTGTTGGTTGGTTGGCATGGGCGGTACTGAAGGTCGGGGAGCGCCGTGGTTCATGATGGGCTGAGAATTTGGCACAGCTGGACTATTACCAACTTGGCTCATTCTTCGATTTTGTTGTGCATGGTTCATCTGTTTTGGCGAGCGACGTCCTGCTTCCTGCTTCACAGATACTCCTCCACCCAATCTCGGCGACGTTTGTGGTAAACCGGAATCTGGCAGAGTATATGGATATCCTTGACCGGAAGCAGCCGCTGTTGCCGCCATTGCTGCAGCCTGTGGAGATATACCGGTCATGCCATAATGCATGCCGGCTTGCTGAACCGGGTACGCGGGTTGGTAGTTCATGTGCTGCTGTTGCCCGGCTTGCTGTGGCTGAGAGGAGAGTATTGGTGAAGCCTGATTATGGACACTATGCTGGGAGTGCATAGGTTGGGAAGGCGAAGTAATGGGGGCTCCTGCGCCTGGATGTTGACCAGAATTTGGATAGCCTCCTTGAATGTGTCCTTGACTATGGCCGTGCTGGGCTTGCGCCGGCGGTTGGTATTGCGCGTACTCCATCATTTGTATGGTGGTTCTCCTAGTCTATATGCCTAGGAGAAACGTGAAGATACTTTGATAGCCTGAGCGTAGGTCGGACGGCGCGTCGACTGAGATGAATCGAGATCGCAGATTCACTGGTAGGCAGAAACGGGAGCTATGGTTTTTGGCGCGGACTGATATTGGTCGATCTTGGACGGGGTACGTTTGTCAAGGGAAGTGAGATATTGGGTTGTACTTCGAATGTGCAATGACTCGAAAGGAACGCGTTGGTAACTGTTGTCAAAAATCTCGAGGTGGCCAGCCTTCAACTAGTGATTAAGCCTTCCTCGTCGATTCGTATGTGGGATGTGCTGGCAGCGATCTGGTAGGTGTACACCGCGATGGACCGCAGCACAACATATGCAAGCTGATGTAGTCCGGGAGGCGTTGACTGGGCAGGTAAGGCTCGCGGATTGGGCTCGAATCGCGGTCCACGTGAGGGGAGATGAGGCGGTGTTCCTGCGCTTGAGGCTATTCGAGGAAGAGCTGATGTATAGCTTCACGGGCCTCCGAGTACACGAGCCACTGGAGGGACGAGGCTTTCCCCAGTTAAATTATTGACGGTTTCGAAATGCCTATCCAACCACAAGTATTAGTGAAGCTGTTTCGCCAACGGTCGAACAACCGGAGAGGGCGATTGGGGAGGGGGGAGATTCGGCTCGATGTTGTTTTTTGCCTTGACCAGTGTGATGCGCTGGCCGTGCATGCGGGCATGCAAAAGCTAGGCTTACCTTGTCAATCAGCTTCCACCCGCAGATTCCTATATTTGTCGACTGTGGCGTGAGGTATTTGACGTAGTCCTAAAACAGACGAGAGCTGATCTGCGCGGAGCCGAATGATGCTGAGGCTTTGTTGCGATGCTCTTGACGCGCTGTGCGGCTGCGAATTTTCGACGACCGGCTTTATGTAGTCGAGTTCGCGACGCTGCAATGCGCCCTCACAACAATCCGAGCTAATCTAGAACAGCACAATTCTGGTGCGCGAGTGCCGAAAAGTCTAGGTGACCTGTCAGCACAAATTGGTCTCGAGTTTCGCAAGCAGCGTGCACGGCAGTCTGGCGCAATCGCGCATCCGCTGTGATGGCAGGAAGCGTGAAGGAGCTCCAACATGCGCTGGGAATAATTCTCCGCGCCGCTGCGCCTGGGACCGACTTACCTCCAATACAAGACGACAATGGGCTCCTGCGACGGTGTTTGGACAAGAGAATAATCCTTCCCGCAGGTCCTTTCAATCACGTTACTGTGATTCAGGCCAATAAATGCTGCGATGAAGCTTTTCGCGACGGTGATAGGGCTCCGAAAGTGATGAAGCCGGTGGTTGGAGTGGTGAGGGATTGGCTGTGTTCCGTGCAGGCTTCCTAGGCTTTCCAGATGCGATACCAGGGACTCAAATTGGGGGGACCCAGCAGGCAGGAGTATCGCGAGTAGTCTATTTAGCGGGAGGTCGTTGGGACTGGTCGTCTGTTCGTTATCGATTCGATGGGCCTTTTTTCTGAAAGTGTTCTCGAAGGTGATTTGATGGCTGCGGTGATTGGTTCTATAAAGGAGGATGGGAGTGATGGGGGAGGAGCAGATGTGAGTGGCCGGGAAGAAGAGCGAGAAGAGCTAGTCGGTGACTCGACTCGCTTCGCTTGCACGGGGTCCGAAGCAAGCTTAGCAGCAAGCTTAGAGTCTTAGACAAGGCCAGGCGAGAAGAGACAGGCGAGAGAGCGAGCGAGCGGGTCCCGACGCAGCGAATGACGATGAAACCGCTGGGACACTGGGACGCTTGGAGGGGGGCGAGAAAACTCAGCGAAGCAGCGCGTCAGAAGAGCCAGCCCGTGCGAATGGAGGCGCGGCAGGGCACTTCGATTGGCAGGTCGCTGGCCGATCTCCAATGAAAAGATTCTGCGCCAAAGCCTTGTCTGGAGACAGTCGGTGGGCAGTCGTGATCGTCTGTCCCGTGCCCAACGCGTGATGTAGTGAGGCTGGTGGTTTCCTGCTGGCAGCGCAGCAAGCAAAGAGAGAGAGAGAGAAGGAACAATGAAGACGAGGCCGATCACGAGCGGAGGCGGTGACTGGTGGACGGCTGGCAGACTGCTGATGAGCGGGCTGTCAAAAAGTCGGTGAGAGGCCCGATGGAGGCAAGCGCCAGCGTAAGGTAATGAAAGAGCTCTTCCAAGTCGAGTCCAGGTTGTCAGTCAGGCAATGCGCGACGGCAGCAGACTGTAGAGGGGACTCAGCGGAGGCGGTGGGCACGAACTGATTCTCGGGAGCAGGTGGAGGTGGAGGGTCCTATGGCTGGTGGTTGCACGGCTAGACCC
This sequence comes from Hyaloscypha hepaticicola, assembly GCA_002865625.1. Lineage (NCBI taxonomy): Eukaryota > Fungi > Ascomycota > Leotiomycetes > Helotiales > Hyaloscyphaceae > Hyaloscypha > Hyaloscypha hepaticicola. Next base: position 441,775 of record KZ613467.1, on the reverse strand, counting down.
AAGGTCCGGTCCGATGGGTTTGTCGCAGTTTGAGTGCGCGATGTAAAGAGGAAACTCAAGCTCAAAGGAATAAATCGTGTCGATAGGCAAATCAGAAAATTCGGCCTGAGCTGGCGGTCTGGTTGGCCCAAATACAGTAGGAGCAGGACCGCTCTTTGTATTTATTTTCCAATGAGCCATCGACCTGGCCTTGATTTCCGATCTGCACGTGCCGTGTCTGTCTCCTCACTCATCAGCCCATGGCCCCATGCTCCCTGCTGCTCATCCACACCACACCCACACCAACTCCACCTGGCCACCACCACGACCCTCGCCTCTTTTGGCCGTCTCTCTGGCCCACGATAAACCAGCCTCACCTCATGGTTGTCATTCCCCGAATCCCCCGGCCGCCTGTCAACGGACTTCCCGGAATGCAAGGAAGATTATGCTGCATGCTGACAGGACAGGAGACAGCACAGCTCCCAACTTCAAAGCTCCCCCCAGCCTTTTGGCCCCCCCTTCCCAGCCCCTCGAATTGAGCCTATATCCCCCGTATCCAGGTCTGCGGCATACTGTAGTTACAGTAATTGCTGACGTTGCATCATATCATAATCCGATACGATATGCATTTGCCCATACTCATCCAGAGCGGCGGAGCCAGCTTCTCCACGCATTATCGAACCGTGGTATACCTCAGTATGACGATGCTGTTCGTGCCGTGCGGAGTACCCAGCACTCTACTTCCACTTCCACCATCATCTCACCACCTCGTGTAGCCGCCACGATCCTTCTTCGGTGCTTCTCTGCCCTCCAAATTACAAAATTACAAAATGCTCTTACAATTTCATATTACTTCTTCGCCGCTCACCTGCAAGCAAGCTCCCCTTGCAACACCAAAGCTTATTCAGGACGCCCCCCATCAGATACACAACCGTCACAAAGTCGCGATGAAACAAGCTCAATCAAAAACAGAGTGTCTTGCATTCCTCATGCTCGTCTTCTGTCGTCATGTAGAATCTCTTGAAACGAATCACCCGCAGCCGGGCAAGCCTTGTGTTGAGGTTGAACTTCGCTAAAGGCCTATCACAGCGCAGAACGCCACTTCTTGCTTCTCATTCGGCGCCTATTGACCTCTCAGTTCTGGGCTACGCGCTGCTGTGGGTGTCATGACCTGTTTTCATATAGGTCGGGTTTCGTGTGCCTGGCGCTTAATGATATTGCTCATCGCATAATCGTCGAGTATGCGTTCATGCTTGGCATCTCTGGCACATGCGGGCAGCCACCTCCTTAACCCTCATTTCTGATCACGAGTTTTGGCGAGGCTGAGGCCTTGTATTATCAGGAGAAGCAACCTCGAACACACTAGGATGACGTCCTGTTACCTCCGATGATAACCTTCTTGGTACAAGCCACTGTTATGATTTGCCAATCCTTCCGGCACTCATTTCAGAATAGCTTCAACCGCAGATGGTTGTTTCCCCATGTCTCATCTCGTACACGGTATGAAAGAGAATTGTCCGATCCCAGACCTTCAATGTCACTCGGTAGAGTCCCTGAGGCTTGTTTATTATCCAAATGAAGCCTCTTATGTCCTTTTGGACTGCCTCATACGACGTTGCTCACGCTGATCAAGGATGAGGACGGCGACCGACACGTTTTCTTCAAAGTAGACCAGCCTAGTCTCGAGTCATGTTAGCCAGTTATTCTCAAGAGCATTGATTAATGTACGGCATCCACAAATAACGTTGTTTCCGGGGACGGAATTGAAAGGCGGGCATTGATCCTTATTCGTTCTTCATCATGACCTCTCGAGCCCAGGCCTTTCAATACCTTCAACAAGTATCCTCAATGGATTCGTCATTGTCTTGTCTCCTTTATTCTTCTCTGCAAATCATCGGAAATATTGGTGAGCGACTCCAACGGGTACATCCATACAGCCTCTAGTTGTTTGGTTCTCAGTGAGATACAGTCCAGCCTCCTCTCAATATGTTTCAATAGGCGACCTAACATGCATCTATCGCCATGCCATGCATGATCCAATATCACGAATCGCTTCTCTACCTGCACATGCTGAAGATCTGTTCGCAGATCTGACTCGGATGACCAAGTTAGGAAAATACGGCCGTACACCTTTTTGCTTCTTCTCTCTCTTCCCCATAACGAAATAACACCCTAGACAGCGCCTTCTGATATTCTATCAATACTTCAGCAAACATTATCACTGCGTGAAACAGCCGCGAATATTCGGACGTTTTGCAGCGGGTCTGCCCGACTCCGTTAGCTCGTGTGGCGATCGAGTCACAGGGACACAGCCTCTCTTCTTCGCCGTTCTCAAAAGAAAGCTTGCGAAGGAGAGACATGCATTATCACTTGCATGCACCAATCTGGAGCTGGCTCGAGCCGCAGTGTGATATTTGTGAAAGGAAGGATACCTCCGACTCCCAAGATGGTCTAAAGTAGCGAGCTCCTCGAGGTGTCTTTGAATCGAGGGTCTCGATCTCACCATACTAGCTGAGTCTTGCGGTCTGCTGAGAGCTTTCCGGTTGTCGAGACTGTGCTCTCGCCTGCGTCCAAAGGATGCTGTAAACAAAGGTTTTCGCTGCTGAAGCGACGGACAACCCTACTCGAGGTCTAAGTCGTACCCCTTCGAAATAATATTGCTTTCGTAGCTATCCAACTCTGTGACTAACCGTCAATTCATGCCACCCTCAGTCGCCCTGACTTCCTGCAATCAAGTACGAGAACCGTAAGTGAGAAGGTAACAAATACCGGTCAAAGTTTTCCTACATTCAATAAGCCTCTTGCCTCCAGAGCATGCCGTACCTTCTCCTCGCTTTCACATCTTTCTCTCACTATTTTCCCGAATCTCCCAATCCCCTATACTGCTAGCCTTTAAAAAAATCACCTTCTCTCTAGACACTCCGCGATCTGCTTCGAACTAACTGCAGTCATCTACATACGACTTCCAAACCAACAACCCATACTCCTGCGCCAAAATACCTAGGGACAATACCAGCACACTACACCTGCCATCAACTCATACCAACCTCTCCACCCACAGCACTATCCAAACCATCCAACATCCTCAACCAAAACACACAACGCCCATGAATCCCGAGGTTTAACGTCCTCCCATCCGTCCACTTCCTCTTCCTCTCCTACAAACAACAGATACGCAGAGCCGGCCCAAATATTCGCACAACAGGACCTGCTCCATCTCCCTGCTCCAACAAACTCTCAGCTATTCACAGACATATTTCCGCAGATCCTCACACCAGCCTATCTGCTGGATTCTCGACGCATGGATGATGGATCAATAACGCGCACGTCAAACCTCGGGCACATAAGCAACAGCACGTAAGCTTGTAGATAGCAGTAGAGTGAGAGATGGAAGGTTGCTGAGTGTGAACGCACTTTCTGCGCTTGGTTTAGCTTTAGCTGTTAAGTTGGTTGAACTTGGTGAGATTGCTCCATCCAGAGGCTCTTCCTTATCTACGCAGGTGGAGCCTTGAGACGTGGTTATTGTTGCTCTTTGGAAGAAGAGGGATATACTTGTGTGTTACTCGTGGTTGGGAGATAGAATGCTTATTCACTTCTATCCACACCTAGAAGAGGAACGAAAGTCACGTTTTTTTGTTGCACATCGCTCCGATATATGCCTTGGGAAGGGGTTTGGAGAGTGGTGGTTCGGTTGACCTTTTCAGTATCTACGAGAGTGAATATTCAACAGACGAGTTTTTGTTGCACATCGCTTCGATAATTGCGTTTGGAGGGCGGTAGGTGGTTCGGTTCACCTTTAGAACTCAGAGTATAAGACGTCGCTTTTCCAAATGGAATTAATGGAGTATGGCTTTGGAATGCTGGGATAGTGTTCTGCAGACATGAATTTGAATGCTAGGTTGTTATTAAGGTTGAGGTAAGATGGTGGAGAGTTTAAAGGTGAGCCGGGAGCGAATGTCTAAGGTGAGCGAAAGGGTAAGCTTTAGTGAGAGATAGTCAGCTGGGAAATTTCGATTGCGGGGGAAGAATTTTCAATAATAATGATAGAACTAGATGTGAATACAAGAGGAATACATTAAGAGCTCTCTCTATCTTCTATAGCTGGTTCAGTGAATATAGTATTGAGTTTGAAGGTGAGCCGAAGATATAGCAGGACTAGCAGATAAGAAAAGACTAATGCGCAGAAGATTGCGACTCTTTTTTGATAAGTAAAGTGTTCTTGGATGGAAGTTTCCTAAAGCGCGGTCTAATTATCGAGGGGGTGGGCTTGATTTGTCGATCATATTGTGCGTAAAGGGGGGGATTAATATCACGTGAGAGAGGGTGAGTTGGCAACTACGGTGTTTAGATATTCGTTCATGCTTTGGAATTGTCGTTTGGCTATACGAGCTTGGTTTTCAAGATATAATAGCGAATAAGACATAAAGCAATTCGTCTCGAGATTGTACGTTAATCAGAGACACCAAAGCTTGGTCAGGAGCAGGTGAGAACTATGCATTTTTATGTTCAGCCATATCAAAATGCAAAAGCTTCTACCCTGAGCTAAACAGCCCTCATCTAGCTCTCCTCTCCCTAAAAGCCACTTCAGAAGGTATTCTAAAACTCGCACAAAACATCCGCTTCTTCGGCGCTACATCCCTCACTTCATGAATAACCAACTCTTTATCCCCTGGCTTCACCACATACCCAAGTTTCTCCGAGATCCTCTCACAGATCTCAATCCCTTCTCTCACATTATCCTCACTCTTAGTTGAGAAGCAATGCACATGCACCATTGGCAATTTCGTGCTAGTATGCGGTTCGAAGAGCTGTTCATGGCCGTGATATAAGCCGTTGAAGGAGCCGAGGAAATCAATTGCGGTAGCGGGTAGGTTCATGACGAAGTGCGAGATTGTTTGGGGGATGGTGAGGATTGTGGGGGGTGGGACGGGATCGGAGGCTTTGGCGTTGAAGACGCGTTTTGCAGGGATGGAGATGGTGTTTTTATGGGTTGAGGCCAGGTTCAATATGGAGTCCGCTGCGTGGTGGATGAATGTGTGGCCGTCTTCGTTGAAGGGACGGACGAAATGCCGGACCTGTAGGGTGTTAGTGGTTGATGACAGGGTAACGTCTTTGCGACATGGACTAAATAGGATGCCATCGGTATTTGAAGCTGTTAGTCTTTCGGCGGTGCGCAACTGCAGAAAATAAGGCCTCGAGAAGTAGTCCAGTTATAATCTTACGACCGCTTCATTGTTGCAATGAACTCCAGCGTCCAAATAGAGGAGAAGAACTGACCTAGATGAAGTTAGAATATTCACGAAAAAAGCATGATATATTTGGTAAATGAAACCAAAACCCTTCAGAGATGTATAATCGGCCGCGGCTGCTAGCTGCTACAAAATCGTCGGACTGATCTCCGTGTTACGAGCTTCATCTAATCTCATCATTGCAGGAGCGTCGAATCTAAAATGAGATAAATGCAACTAACCTTATTTCGATTGATAGCCTCCACCATGGCAGCATAGCTGTCTGGATTCAAATCATTGGCCCAGACAAATACACCTTTCTTCCCCGCTGGTATTGCAAAAGGTCCAACACCTGCCATAACATCACAAACGACTTCCCCGGGATTGAATGAATCCACAAGTCTCTTGTGTTCCGTTTGGAGTCTGCTATTCCAATAAACCTTCGAATAATCAAATTTGAATATGCAATTCTCTTCGCTCAGCTCAACGTTCATGTCGTCTGGGCCAGCAAGGACTTCATATCCAAAAGTTCGATACTCTGAGTGCGTCCCTACGTCGTCTACTTTGTTAATCACGGTTCGAATCGTTGGATTCTTATCTATGAGAACTTCCGCTATGACATGCTTGTATGGAATGTATTCATCTCGGAGATTCAAGTGTGCTAGGTGGAATTAGCACCGCTCAACCATGAGGCAGGAGAACGTACCAACATGTCCAACGATTGCAAATCCAACAGGGATCTCTTCTTGAGCATCTTCTGGCAAGAGAGAGGTCATAATATCATCTAAGCTGAGTCAGTTCGTGTCATCCATTTTGATATTCTCCAAAGTACGAACGATATGTCCAATAATTGTAATCAAGTGTCAAATTATATGGAATGACTCTCATCTCTTCCGCCTTTACAGCTTCTTGGAGAACTGCACTCCATGTTGTTGGATCTGAACACGGTTAGCAAACATGTACTTTCTATCGATAAAATACTCGTGCCTTCGGGCTTAATCTCTGGCTTAAGCAGCATGCATTTCCCTCCCCTCTGAGCCAACGCTGGATCAGGGTCCAACTGAATATTCGTGATCCTTTCAAGCTTTGCAAGCTCTTCACTTTTCTCTAACAGTTTTCTAAATCTTGAGATGTTTTTGGGATTTGCAATTCGCGCTGCAGCAATGGGTATCGTCTTGGAGAAGAGCGCTCGATTCAAAGTTGCGCTGGCTGAGCGAACTATAGGAGGTCGAAAGAGGGACATGACTTCGGATTTGGCAGCTAAGCTTGCGTCCTATGATTGTGATGTCAGCGAAGTCTTCGAAAGCAGCAAAGAGTGAGCATACTGCCATGGCTGCATATTTATATGGTGGTTGTTCATGAGCTGTATGCTCAGAGAGACGAGTCACAAAATTTGTGGTCGGACTTCGCGAGGCTGAACGCAACGAGGCTACAGTACGCTTTTCCGCAATTGGTCACCTTGATGTCATCGATCAACGAGGCTAGTCCTCGACGCGTCTTCATCAGCCTCACTCTGTTATACTTTATTTGGTGACTGAGCTTCAAGATGTCTATTTCTACAAAGAAACGTACTCTTGACGCGTTTTTCAAACCTCCTCCGAAGAAAGCTAGGATGTCTGAAGACGGAGAGTCTCCAAAAAGTCCAGACAGCAATGTCGAGTTGCAAGTGAGTTCTCAGAGCAATTTGGTTCCAACGTCTGACCAAATAAGGTATTATCTTGTCACCCCACGTACCCTTTTCCAATACCAAATTTTCCAGAAGCCATTTCAAGAGAGTTGACTTCTTTGCCTTCTACAATTGGTAGAGAAATCAAGGACCAGGCCCATCTTGATCTTCTCTACTTTGAACCCTTCATCCCAAAGTATCTCGAACGACAAGTATTCCTATTCCTGCGTTCGGAGTTGCCTTTCTACAGAGTAGAGTACAAAATTAAACGTGGAGGTATTGAGACCCAAATTCGGACGCCTAGGTACGTTCCTCGGACCCAGAAGACCAGATTCGAGGCCAACACAGCAACAGATACACCACTCTGTTTGGGCTCGACGACACGTCAAAGTTCGATGAGAATGGAGAGATTGTTGACGCAAAGTCGGGGAAGGAAGTGGAAAAAGACAAGTACTACTCCAAATACCCTCCTCGACCGATTCCAAAGTGTCTAGACGACCTTCGACTTTCGACTGAAGCTGCTACGGGATGCAAATTCAATTTCTGCCTTGTCAACTACTATGCTTCGGGATCAGACAGCATTTCTTACCATAGTGACGATGAGAGATTCCTCGGAAACCTACCAGCAATCGCCTCTTTCTCTCTGGGCGCTAGGAGAGATTTTCTCATGAAACATAAGCCGATTGCTCCCAACGACAATGGGCCTCCACCACCGGAGACGAAACCAATCAAGCTGCCACTAGCTAGCGGAGACATGATCCTGATGAGAGGAACGACTCAAGCGAACTGGCTCCATTCGATACCAAAGAGAACAGGGAAGAACGCAGACGACGGGGGAAGAATCAACATCACCTTCAGACGAGCCATGGTGAAGGGAGGTACGGAGAACTATTACAATTACAACGTCGGTACAGGACCCGTGTATAAATGGGACAATAGTCTTCGCGAGATGAAGCTCTGGAAAGCATGATCTTTTCTCCACAATTTTATCTGCCAAATCTCATCTGAGCGTTTGCGTAATTATACAAAGCCCGCAAAAACACCTGATACCCAACGCCTTGATTATCTTGCACGTGAAAGATTTCTGTAAGTCGTACTTGCCAGGGAGGGTATCCTGACAGTTCTACGGTTGGTCCGAAAAGTACTAGAAGATCTGGCTCGCCCATAACGCTTTCTGTGAGTTCGGCATCAACCAGCTCTTGGCTGATGTCGTTGGATGAGAGCTTCGATCGTTGGGACATCTCTGCGAGAGTCTTCGTGAGGTCTACTAACGAGTCTCGGCCATCTTCTGCTGAAAGTAATAGAATTGATAAATGAGGGACTGGTGATCGTTGAGCTTCGTTCGTGGGTGTGCTGGATGCTGATTCCATGGAGGGTATATGAGGGGCTCTTAGTGATACAGCTGGATGCTGGGGTCCGAAATAAGATGAAAGTTTTCTTGTTACTGCTTTATGTGTTGCCGGGACGTAGCCTTTGAGTATCCCTGAATTATGTTAGAATAATTGAAAGCTGAAGGTCTATTTATACGCACCGCTTTGCTCGTATATTGAAAGCATTGGTATACCAACACAAGCACACCACGCAGCAATTTCAGCTACTTCGTCCACCAAAGCTTCCAAAACAGCACCTCCTCGTCCCCTGTCCTCAAGCTTTAAAATCACACTTAGGTGCTTTGGTAACCTGCTCAATCCTTTGACATCCTTCTGGATCAGCTCCGGGGTTCGGTGGTGGTAATATAGAATAGCCAGTATTCTGTCCTTCACAGCATGGAAAGCCATTCGAAACCGTATGTAAACCGAAAAGATGGTGTGCAAAATAGCAAATGCCAGAGCATGCAACTGGTTCCGCAAGAACTTCCGCACCCCTAACCTTGAACCTGACCTGGGCTTCTCAATCCGGATGTTGGGGATGTTTCCATTTTTGCTGCGCCTGGAAGGAGATCGAGAGGGAGGCGTTGGTAGGTATGGCTACAACTTCTGTCAGTATTTTATATGCTTGAATGGCTGTATACGTACTTCCAACAACTTCTCTCGTTCAGCTGGAGTAAGCAAATTGTGGTTGAGCTTAGCATCCTTCCTGTAAATCTGGATTTCCTTTATCGCACGTGGCATTATGGTTGAGAGTGTTCAGTAACGAGAGTGGGTGACTTGAGAAATGGAGAAGAAGATGTTGCCAGATTGTTGAAAAGCGTCTCGTGTTGTGGTCTGGAGATTTTGGAAGGCTGCTGAACTCGCAAGGCCACCACATCGGAACTTCGAAGCGAGATGCCGACGTACTCGAGCATCTACTGTACCCCTTCTGAACCCGCCCATTGTACAGGAGGACTTCTCAACGACATTACAACTCCGAAGCGCACGACTTCTATGGGCCAACGAAGCTGATAAAGGGCCGGATATTGTTGCTCTCAATGTAGTACAGAGCCCCTGGCGGCTCTTCAGAGTACTCAATGGCATCCATGATGAGTGGAACTGGGAGTGGACGCTCAATCTTCCCCACCGGACCCAGCTTCACCTTGGAGAACTTCTCGAATAAGGATTTCATTGTGAGGGGTTTCATCGAAGAACTTGCAGAGAGTGCAATACCCATTAATCGACGATCTGGACCAGCACAGCAAGTATTCGACCCGAAGCCATTGATTAGGACTTTTGAGAGTAATGCGCCGAAGCCCACCTATAAGCAGATGCTAACAGATTCAAGATGCTTTGTCGCAACTTGCAAGTCTTTCGGAAGAACTAGGTGAAGTAGAAACTGATCTTCTTACATCTGTGCGGCGAGCCGAGATACAGCACGATACAACACTGGACACGCTGGGGAGGAAGCTTGACCAGTCAATAGATTCTTTCAACGCACTTGACATCTCCCTCAACCAACCAAACGGCATCAATGGAAATAATAGAAAGGGCGGATCTGATGTGGGAGGACTGGTCGCAGTTCAGATCGGTGAAAAGCTGGAGGAGTTAGACAAGCAAAGACGAAGAGCGCTGGACGCAACTTTCTTAATACAATGTTGGATGGAGGTCAGCGAGGAGGGCCGGCTCACATCACTCGAAGAGATGATCAGAAGACAAAGTAGTGGGGAGAACAAAGTTCGCTGTGCAATCATTGCTCGGCAACTGATGAGGATGAGCCAAAGATTAGACCCTGCCTCGTGGAGCCAGACGAACGGTACAAAGAAAATAAATGGGATCACGAATGGTATTGTCGGCTATAGAGGTCATAATACTCGGGAGCTAATCGAAAAGTTCTCAGAAACTTTGGAGAAGGACCTCTTGAAGCAGTTTGATGACAGCTATCGCAGGCAAAACTTCGATGATATGTTGGAGTGTGCCAAAGTTCTGCACGATTTTAATGGAGGATCGAGTGTGGTGGCACTATTCGTCAACCAACATCAGTTCTTCATTGACCGAAGTCAACTGATCACCGAAGAAGTTACAACGGATAACGAGACTTGGGAAAGATTGGCTGACCCAGATTCCGATCCGCCAGGAGTTGAGCCCAGTCTTCAGTCGCTGATAGATGAAATTCGGGTCGTCATGCAGGATGAGTCCTTCATTATCAAGAGAGCCTTTCCATATTACGATGTCGTTTTAACAAAGTTTATCCAACGGGTTTTCCAACAGTCGATACAACAGCGGCTGGAAATGGTTCTAGAGAAGGCCGACACGATATCCTCACTCGCTTTTCTACGGTCATTACATGCTTCGAGGAGTTACATCAACAACCTGATTGAGGATCTGAAGGCACATGGCTTGACCGAGCATCCTGAACCCTGCTCAGCTCAGACCGCTCTCAGTCTGGACCAGCAGTTGGAGGAGCTTTTTGTTCCATACTTGGTTGGCAACTCCTACATAGACCGAGAAAGAAAGAGTTTAGAAGAATTGTATTCTTCCTTGCTCTTCAAATTTACCATCTATCATTCACGAAGAAAGAAAATCCCAACTGGCTTCATGGCATCACTTGCACAGCAAGGTACTCAACTCCTATCGACTGCGAAGGATGCTTATATCGACCGTCTGGACTCGTCAGAACTCACACCAACTCAAAAAGCGATGATGCTGAGAGTTGCAGGACTTCGTGATACCGACAAGAACAAAAACGAGATTGAAGTCTCAGATGAAGATGGTGTTTTGAGTGTACCAAACTCCAAGCGTATGCTTAAGTGGCTCGCTGAAGGCGTGCGAAGAGCCCTGGAACTTGGCAGTGGCAGTGATACTCCCAAGGACGTTTCCGCTCTACTAAATCTGCTCTTAACGAATATGGGTCAGGTCTATATCGAGACAGCTCTGGATGCGGCCGCCGATCAAGCTTCTGCACAAGAAACTTTGAAGACGGAGCCAGATATGAGCTACCTTCCTTCTTTACAACCAGCGATTACGATAACCAATATAATGTCACGCTTTATCAACACCGTTTTGATACGTTTGGCTGAGTCAAATACCACGGTTCGACGAGCAATGGAAATCCAGACAAAATCGGGAGTGGACAGAATTGAGTCCAAAACCAACATTATCATCCGAAATACGATTACGGTAGTGCTGAATTGGGTAACCAAATTGTTAGCAGGTCAAAAGAAAGCGGACTTCCGGCCCAAAGACGCCGATCTCGCCGAAATGCTGCAGACTGCTACATGTTCCTCAATTTGCGCCTTCCTCAACCGGGTCAATTCTCTCGCCTCCCAAGCAATTGATGGCCAGAATCTGGAGGTTTTCAGCAGCGAGATTGCGATAAATGTTCGAGATTTGTTATTTGAGCATTTCAAGAAATTCTCAGTCAGCGCGACAGGTGGTTTGATGGTCACCAAGGATATTTCGAAATATGTGTCGACGTTGAAGGAATTGACCCTGAGTAAAGAGGCTGAAGCTGGTGTAGAAGTATTGAGCGAGATTGGCAACATTTTCATCATCGGCTCGGAAGCTCTTCGTGAGAGGTCACGGAATTTCGCACCTGGAGGTGCTGGAAAGAAGCTACAGAAGACAGATTTCAGGGCGTTTGTGATGAGGAGAGATGATTCGGGAAGTGTAGGGATTCAGAGCGTACTTGCTGGATTATGATACCAATCTCTTCGATCTGGCAGATATCAAAATCGTGGCGTTCGGAGTGTTCGGCAAGAAATACAGAACTGGGTCTTTGGAATTGAAAAGTAACTACGTTTCAATTTATAGCCGTGTAGTTATCGAGAAATATCAATGATCTCGAAACCTTAATGTCCTTCATATTCTGTGATTTTTCAAGAGGTGTGATTCCGTGATGCCAATATCTACATTCATAACCCCCAATGCGCCTCGGCAATGCAACGCCCCAATAGGTAATGTACAAGTCTAATTGCCCCCCAACCTATTTCTTACAGCTTTACAGACAAGTTAAGGAAGCTGGAATCCGAAGCCTGCCATGCAACTCTTGTACTTGTCGATTGTGGAAGCGCAGTCTTTTTGGGGGTCTTTGGCATTGCTAAAGAGCATGCATTCGTCTCGGGAGGCTTTCTCATCTTTGCATACACAGCATGGCTATCAACTGTCAATTCCTTTCTTCCTAGACTGTATAAAGGGAGCACTGACTTTCACCTTGGCAGCAGCTTCACCTGCTGGCTTGACATCTTGACCCATGTTTGCGCCGGTGGCGGTCGCTGGAGCTTGTAAGTCCAAGAATTCCCACACTTTTGAGGGCACCTACGCATAGAGATGAATTTGGAAGCCATTGAATGTTCTGTATCCGCAGCTTGTAGGCTCTGGTAGTAGTACATCCAATTGTTCGTCGCTGAGAGTTGCGTTGAATGACAAATGCAGATCACGGCATTTAAATATATATCGGTGACAAGTTTCGCCGGATCCGGAGCTAGACTCTTTTTAACTGGAAGTCAATACCGCTTTTGCCCCACCATCTTCAAGGATAAAATCTACATAAACAAGACCGCTATCTAGATATTTCTCAACCTTGTCACAACTTTCCTGAGCAAACACGACTTGCAACTATGGCACCAAACTCGAAGATTTTCTCACTTGAGGGGAAGGGGTTGAAGCTGGACACAAAGGAGGATGTCGAGGTACACATCAAGACCTTGAGAGAGATGCAGGATGTGGAGGAGGTCCGGTTGCTAGGCAATACTTTGGGTGTTGAGGCTTGCAAAGTACTGGGAGAGGTTCTGGAGACCAAGAAGACATTACAAGTAGGATTCCACATCTACAACGAGTCCGTAAGCTCGAGAACTTGCGCTGACCGACTCTTTGCTAGATTGCAAACCTGGCGGATATATTTACAGGGCGACTGCTTAATGAAATTCCCCAAGCACTGTCGCACCTCCTCACCTCTCTACTCACTTTACCAAATCTGCACACAGTCAACCTTAACGACAACGCCTTCGGTCTCAATACACAAGCTCCCCTCGTTGCTTTCCTGTCGTCGCACGTGCCTCTTCAACACCTTATCCTAAATAATAATGGACTTGGTCCTCACGCCGGCATCCTGATTGCAGAAGCTCTCTCCGCTTTGCACGCCAAGAAGGAGGAGGCGCGGAAAGCAGGAAAGCAAGTCCCCGACCTGGAGACCGTCATCTGCGGCCGCAATCGACTCGAGAACGGCAGCATGACAGCTTGGGCAAAGGCATACAGCTTGCATACTGGCGTCAAGGAGGTGAAGATGGTGCAGAACGGAATTCGGCAAGAGGGTATCTCTCACCTTCTCACAGATGGCTTGAGGCACGCGAAGGGTATCAGGGTGTTGGATTTGCAGGATAATACATTCACGATACTCGGTGCTAAGGCCTTGGCGACTGTTGCTCCTGGCTGGACCGAAATTCAGGAGCTCGGTGTTGGCGATTCTTTGCTGAGCGCGAAAGGTAGCGTGGTTGTTGCTAATGCTTTGGCCAAGGGTGAAAATAAGAAGCTAGAGACTTTGCGATTGCAGTACAATGATATTAATGCGAAGGGCTTGGAGGCTTTCACTAAAGCAGCTCGGGAGGCTTTACCGGCTTTGAAGAAGATTGAGCTCAATGGAAACAAATTCTCCGAGGAGGATCAATCGATTATGATTTTGAAGGAGCTTTTGGAGGAGCGTAAGGAAAAGCTGACCGGCGGTGTTATTATGGAAGACGAATGGGGTCTCGACAGCCTCAGCGACCTCGAGGATGAGAGCGACGAAGAATCCGAGGAGGAGGAAGAGGAAGAAGAGGCTGAGGAATTGAGAGAGAAGCTGTTGGACGAGGCAGAGGAAGCTCAAGAGGAGCCGGTTGCACAGGACAACGACGAAACTGTCGATGCGCTCTCTGAAAAGCTTGCCAAGACGGAGATCTAAGTATAAGGCGTGAAATTGGGTGGAGTTCGGATCCTGGTGGCATGATATACCCGCTTCTACACTTTCGACTGTCGTTTCGTTTGTTGAGCGTAGCATATAAGACAGAATGCGATGCACATAGACCAATAAACTGATCCTCACCCTGACTTCTTCTAATAGCTCAAGTTATCCATTGCAAAAGCATATTGTAGATAAGATCCCAACTACGGAATATACAGCTTCGTAGTTGAATCTTCAGTTCCGCTGCCCTGCTATCTCTAAACGTTCAAATTCATAATGGCACAATCATGAAGATTGCAAATGTATTCTGCATAACGACTTGCTAGTTTTGAGTACCTCACCAGCATATAAGCTCAAGGCTTAAAGTGTGACAGAAGATGAATAAGTCCTGCCTGGTACTATGTTCATCGGATAGGTGTACAATATTTTGAATGATCAGCGAATATTTCCACAGTTCAAATCCCGAGATGCAACCAGAATGCCTCCGCGAAAGCCCAAAACTCCATAACTATCAACTCAGACGTTCTTCCTCTTCTTGATCCCCACCATACACTCCAACGGCTTCCTTAAGAATCCCTCCCTAGTTTCCAGCGTCTTCTGATAAAGATCAAATTCGTATCTCCTGAAAGTTGTAGCGACAATCAACGCCAACTCCATCTCTGCGACGTTTCGTCCAACGCAGGATCTCGGTCCATAGCTGAAGGGGATAAAACCATTCTTTTGCCTCTCGGTTAAGTTGTTCCACCTGTCAGGTTTGAATTCCTCCGCGTCTGATCATCGAGTTAGTATAAATCCTGACTATATGAAGGAGTACAGAGGTTGGCGGCTGATCCAAGCTGGGTTTCTGAACTAGATTCTGGGCTCCCAGATTCAAAAGAAATAAGCTTACCTGGTCCCCAAATGTCTTTATCGTGATGAATTGTGTAGGCGGGAACGGAGAGAACAGTATACGCGGGGAAGTGGTGGCCGAGAATCGTGATGCCTTCTCCCGGAGGCACGACACGCGGTAGGCCTATTCCCCAAGAAATCGGAGTCAGCGTACTTCTTTCCAGTGTTTTTATGAGTAGACTGTCTCCGGAGCCGTTGGAAACTGCCACAGACCGGGAACCAACGCCAAATGGGGAAGAACATTCCGAGAACTTGGGACTTACCTAATGAAGATGTACTATGAATACGAAGCGTCTCGTTGATGACATTTTGCATGTACTTCAAGTCCTTCACCGTATCAAAGGTTGGGATATCCATACCAACGGGAATGGCTTGATCAAGCTCTTTCTGCAGTTTCTGGAGCACGCCGGGAGTCTTGAGTACCCAGTAGAGGATCGCACAGGAAGTATTAGAAGTAGTATCAGAGCCGGCAATCAGTTGAGTGAGAGCTTCAGCAGTGAGCTCTTCACGGCCGAGCTTCTCTCCCTTCTCATCCTTGCCTTCCATAAGCCGGGCCAGGAGGTCAACACGACCAGGATCTTGCTTCCCATCCAAACGCTGGGCTACTCGTGCGACCGCAATACCAGCCAAGTTCTGCACAGCCTCAAGCCCCTGACTGAAAAATGGATCAGGGAGGTACTTGGCGATGGGCTTAAGCTGGGGAAGACAGCCGAGAGTACCAGAGACCTCACCGCGGCGGTTGAGGACTTGGACTGCGGGTGCGTAGGTTATAGGTGCGTCAGGAGTCATTCTGATTTCTGTGATGTCCTTTCCCTTCTCTAGCATACCGAAGGGTTGGCCAAATGCGAGATCACCAATCATATCGAATGCAAGGTAGTTGAACCAGTGCAGGCAATCGATTTTGGCGTATTGGCCCTGAGAGTTGGTGCATATCGTATCCCACTGCCTCACAAAAACCTCGAGGTTTTGGTGCATGTAGGTCTCGAATTGACCAATGCTCTTGGTGGAAAAGGTGTGAGATATAGTCTTGCGCTTCCGGGTATGCTCTGCTCTGTCTCTTGTGTTGAAGAGACCTCGCTGAATTGAGACAAAAGCATCATAAAAATCGCTTTCTGCAATTAGCTAGAAAATTCCAGGGCAAGCGATAGACTCACGACTTCAAGAAACCATTACCGTGGCCATAGATATCCTGAATAGCAGACTCGTCTGCTACACTAACGTGATCGGGCTGGATCCTAACAAGCTTCCCGTACTTTTTATGAGCTTCATCGACGCTGAGATAACGCTTCCCTTGTCGGGCTTGCAACAACAACCAGATTCTTGTGAATTTGGCAAAGAACGGCCCAGGTATATCTCTTAACTCTGTGTTGGAGGTAAAGTATGGGACAACGAAGAAGACGAGGAGGGTAATGGGTATTGCCCAGGGGGTGAGGATGATGTCTATCACCGCCATGTTTGAGCCGAGTATCGAGCAATTGGTTCTGAGTGACGGATGAGGAGGGAAACAATCAATAAGTCAATGGATTGGCTATATTTGCAACATCACGATTGTGTGGAAGGAATTTATTGAGACCGAGGAGGTTGAATTATAGTCCAGATATGTGTATACCATTAAAATGCCGTTCCCCATGGCCGTCCTCTAGCTCCACAAAATCGAGATCACCCCGCATTGAAGTGACGACCAGTCGGTGCCAGCCTCGACCCCGGATCCGAGGAAGTTTAGCCAATCATTGACGAATAATTAGTCGGTGATCTTTCGGTAAGCCAAATTGGAATCATAGGCTTAATCTTCACTTCTTTTACAATTCCCTTCAGAGGAGCCGTGCCGGTTGCGGGGTCTGACGGCTTGGAGGCACCAATGAGGGACCCAAGATTCTACGAGTTTACTCCGAGCCTGATGCTGGGTGGAGGGCGAAAGTCTCGCTGAAAGATGCAGCGAGACATGAATGATCATGACTCGAAATTATCGTGGGGTACGGAGTGTATTCGTACCCCACGATTCGAGCACGAGAGCTCCCATCAGGTATCCGCCGCACCATTTCATGCAACCGAGAAGTGGTTGATTTCTCGAGCTATGTTCATTATCATGGGTGGTTGCTACCTCTTCTTAGCCTTATCCTCCAGCTTCATCTCCTGCTTCCTTCTCCCTAATCGCTTCCATTTCCTTGGCTTGGACTCATGCCGTATCATCTCATATTGTTCCCCAATCCATCTTCAGAATCACAATGACTCCTTGGCTCTCCTTTTGTCAACAGCTTCCCTCAACTTGGCAATAACTTCCGCAGGGTCCTTCGCACCGAACACAGCACTTCCAGCCACAATGACATTCGCGCCTGCATCGGCAGCCTGGTCAATCGTTCCAGGGCCCAATCCTCCATCAACCTCGATATTCAGATCAGGGTATCGTTTCCGTAATTCGGCAACCTTGGGTAATTCTGAAGCCATGAATTTTTGTCCACCAAAGCCAGGATGTACGGTCATTACTAGAACCATCTGGAAATCATTAGCATCAAACCTGGCCGGCTCTTAAATTATTTTAACCCACATCCGGCCGTTCCTTATCCTCCTTCGTCTCCAAGATATCCCATAAAACATCAACCTTTGTATCCGGCTTGATAGCAATGCCTGCCAACATCCCACAGTCATGAATATATCTGATCATCTCTTTCGGACTCGTCTTAAGCTCGCTAGTTGACTCGGGACTTTCTGCTGCAGTGCTGGAAATCGCAGCTTCGTAATGGAAACAGTAGAGGTCGCAGCCAGCTTTTTGGAATTCTTTGACCCATTTCTTTGGCTACAATGAATCTCAATTAGCATCTGACTTCTCAATTGGTGAATTGGAGAAATCGTACTTCCGCAATCATCATGTGGCAATCAAAAGTGCCTTTTCCATGCTTCGCAGTCGGCTTGTCAACATGACTTCGAATCTTCGTCACAACTGGTGCGCCAAATGTGATATTCGGTACAAAGTGTCCATCCATGATATCGATGTGAAGCCAGTTGGCGCCGGAATCAATCATCTTGGAGCATTCTGCTCCTAGGTTTGCGAAATCCGCAGAGAGAATAGAGGGTGCGATGATGGCGGCTGGAGACATCGTGGTAGCCTCGCAGATACTGCCTAACAGAATCACCTGTGTAAAGAACTCTTTATGGCGTATCTTGGACTGCCTGTAAGAAGCTTTGAGTTCAATTGGAGTTGTGAGATTTTGTATGCTCGGATCGCGGGGTTCTCTCTAAGAGGTTCAGGGTGGGGCAGAAATCGTAGCACGTGATCAGCTCATTTATTACCTTTCGGCCTTTTGATCTTCTTTCTCTTACTTCCAACATCAGATGAATGTAAAATTACTCTTACCTTTCAGTCTGGACTTTCAAAGCTCCTTGCCATTCCTCAATCTTGTTGAAGTAACACATAGCATTGAGTAATGTTCAAAAGCATTTGAGCTTCTGACTTCTGCTCCAGCGTAAATTGTCAGCATAGACGAATTCAACTCGAATATCATTGTCATTGATGTGGAGGAATTTCTTCATCGCACGTTTATTGGGCCAAATTATGGAGAGAAGATGAAATTGTGCTCCTGGAAAGGTGGACAAAGCGTCTTGACACTGTTGACGAAGAGATACCGGAGCCTATATGAGTGTGTGTGGACGGGCGGAAGTCGAATCGTGGCTGCACTTAAATGATTTCCATCCTTTCCTACCAGTTCCTTCGGAGTCAGAATAGGACTAGCAGGTGCTGGAGATGAGGAAGTCTCTGATTCGCTGAAAAAGAGGTCGCCATAACTGGGTCGAAGCGTACAATTTTGCTGCCAGACATTCATTTCTGAGGAGCGATACCCCTGGCCCCTGATTTACTCGCCAAATCAAAGCGTGGGGGTAAAGTCCGTCCCTGCGTCCCGAGACGCACCCTGTCACGAGACGAATCTATAGTTTTGGAATCACAAATTTTTTTCTTAGTAAGTCTATGAAGTTATTATGCCTTTAAATAATAGATTTAAAGGTTAGATTTTCGCTTGGTTCACCCATACTAGAACAGGGGTTTTTACTGATAAGGGACGCTAAAGTCTTGGCAAAAAAAGATAAGGTTTCTGCAAGATTGGTGGCGTGAATCTCCTGTTTGGGTCTAGTATGGGCCCTTAAGCCAATAAGAGCTCTTAAATCCAAGGGGGTAATTTCCCGAGCTTAAAATTACATTCTTATTTAATGTGCTAGTACTCAATGAGTCACGTGAGGTTGGTCTAATTTAAATTATAGACCTGAACTAGACCTATTTAAGAAAAATAAAATCACGTGCTTAGCCTTATTATTAAGGAAGTTCTAATTTTTAAAAAATTTAAACCCGATATTGAGATTTTGAAGTGCAGCTATAACGACATTATTATATACAGTTAGGAACACCAAAATCACGATTTCAATCACTTATTTAAGACTTAAAATGCCGCCTTAATCAGTCGCATTATAAGGATTCCGTTTAACTAGTAATTTGGAGCTAATTGATGGGCTGTTAGGGAAAAAAATTGCACGTGATTTAGACCGTTATTCGTGATAATTTAATTTTTTAAAAAATGGGTGCGGAAAATGGGTGCGAAATGGGTGTACAAGAGTTGTGTAAGTGCGGCGGCCTTAAATTTAAGGGTCTTCACGATTTTCACCACTTATTTAACACTTAGAATTCTGCCTTAATTAAGTGTCTTATATGAATTTCGTTTGACTAGTAATTTAAGCTTAATTAATGGGTTATCAGGAAAAAAGTTTGCACGTGATTTGGACCGTTATTCGTGATAATTTAATTTTTTAAAAATGGATACGGAAAATGGGTGCGAAAT